>JAQIXW010001575.1:0-18631 GCA_034700685.1 Willowsia buskii | reverse complement strand
TGCCTTTGTAGCTAAAAGCGACATCAACATTGCCAGCAATAACAAAATTATGGGATCTTGCTTGTCAATTGCACTAACAACGGCAAAGAAAGGGAAAGGAGTACTGGTATAAGCCTTTGAAACTGACGATAACTCTCTTTGTCGCCCTTTGATGGTCAGATCTTATCTTAAATAGAATTAATGTGAGCGAATGAATGGGTGAGAGTGTTTTGAGACTATATATGTACTGATCTTAGAAGTTCTAAATGGTACAAAATATAATAATATTAGTATGAAAAGTGCGTAGGAAGCAGAAAGGTTATGAGTGGATGTTGTGTTTACATTTACATGTTGTTTCTAGGTATGCGTATGTCTCAGAGAGAGCGAAAATACTCTGCCTTAGTACTCCATATCATCACAAAGTTTGTATCCTTAATAATTGAATTAAAATGTTCAGAAGTACCTAAATGTAAAGTGTTTACGTAGAACGAAGGTCTGAAAGGGGAAGGTAAAGTTTTTAGAAGTAAAGCTTATTATCCAATTCTCAACATTCGCCTCCTTACTTTATCGCGCGTCATCTAATGTAGTTAAGTATGTAGTATACTTTATGCAAGATTCATTGAAATAGTCAAAGTCAAGTCGAATTCGACAAGTTTGTTGAATACTTTTAAGCAATGACACACAGTATTAAATGCAAATGCCTATCAAGTTTTAACTTACAGGGTTAAACGATGATACAACTATATGAAAAGCAAAAGAATATCTACAAACTTATTATTGCTTAATAAAACTTTATAAATTATAAATTATTTATCCCCAACTTCTCGTTGGGATACACCCTCTCTTTACTCTTTTCTTTCGTGTTCAAAATTTCACCACTTCGTTTCGCTTAAAAATGGGAACGGATCAGGCAGCGCAACAGTGATAACCACTCGCTGATACCAATCATTGGTATCCAATGCATGAACGTATCTGAGAAACATTTAATACATACGTACCTAACATAGTAGATTTACTTTCACGTGCGTTCTTCAAACAACAAACGAGAGTAAAGGTGTCACTTTGTCTTCTTCTCCTTCGTCATCTTGAGTTGAATAAGAGGAAGTTAAACTGTAAAAGCTAAAGACGATAAGTTTTCCATCATTTATTTTCTGCCATGCACGAGTCAAAGGAAGAAGAGGGCAGATGAAATATGCATTTGACAATTCATTCGTGGATGATGTCTCCCCGTACACCCCTCTTATTCTCTCTACCTCTAACTCTAGCTCGACTCTCCGTTTCTTGTTATAGAAATGGAAAAATACTATGTATTTTACGCGACTGCTTTTCTACTTCAGAATTTTATATTTCCAACAGAGCTGGTGGTAGAGTGACTGAGAAAAATGTAAAGATACATACGACCACATGGAAAAGGAAAAGTAATCTATAAAATATTACTGAAAATTTCATGCTCAGTCACAACTACGAGTGACACTTGTCACAAGAATGGAAGGAAGAAAAACAGTATATATTGTGAGTACGAGAAGAAAACGAGAAAAAAACTGTCCAAAACACTCATCATAAAAAACGGAGAAAACGACGCATCAAGAAGAGAGATGTATGTGGCGTGAGTACAGGACATTATACAGTTAGAGAAAGTAACTTTACTTGCAGCAATGTACAAGTTGTTGAAGATATACGTAATATATCAAAGACTATATCATACTATTTAGGTATATTCCGTATGTGTGCAAAGTATCGGTAAAAACTTCAAGCCAGAAGTCTTTCTATGCAAAAGAAGAAGAAAGCAGAGAACATGAGAGGAAAGTGATAGAGGCAAACTGTCACAAAATTACACACGGCGACAAACGAGTGGCAGGCATGCAATATGCATAATATTATCATCAAGAATGCTTAGTCAGTTTAACACTGGATTGAAATTTGTCACGGCACACGTGAGAAACAAGTGAAAGCTTTGCACCTCTCACTGTCTAACAACCTTGATAACATTGGGATCATGAGTCATATGGATTCGTTTGATTTACATTTTGTCGTGTAAAAATTAAAGTACGGAAATGTCACTAGTTTTTTTTACGCTGGTGTAGCGAAGTTTGTTTTTTAACAATTAAAATAATGATTGGTATAATAATCTGGAAAGAAAAAACGTAATCCTTGGATTGATATGCATAATAGAAAATTTCATTCGTTCGTGAGCATTAAGGACTTTGTATGAGGGAGGAAGGATAATATGAAAAATAAAAATAATATGCGGGCAATTCACTACACGGTTGAATTGCTGTGCGATCAAAGTAATAGACAAATGGGTTTTTATTTGAAATGAAAAAATCGCTTCTTGTTGTATGACTGATCGTCTTGAATCGTGAGACAATATGTCGTTTATCGGAAAACAGTACGACGTACAAACATAATAATGTTTTATGCTCAGTAATAATTTAGTGAATATTTCATTCGAATAGTAGAAAAAACATGGTGCACGCGCCGGAGAATATTTGATATTGCTGTTTAATAGATTGAACTGTCATTCATGAGCACACTCGTGTATACACAATGCAGTCTTGCGTGCGTAAGTAAATATAGCACGCATTTAGTTCATTTGTGTGTGCATGGCTTGCCAGATGGAGGAAGGAGAGAGAGACGAGAAAAAACATCAAAATGCAAGTGAAAGCCTGGATATATTATGCAGATCCTTTTTTATTCTAAAAAGTGCACGTCAAGGAACATCGCCTAGAGTTATCAGGAAGAAAGTAGAAGAGAAAAAGAATGAAAGAAAAGACGAATAAGAGGAGAAGGAGGCTCAATGATCAATGAGCATTATTCAAGAAAAGATTCTCTTATTCTTGTCTTGCCAAAGCTGCCTTAGAAATTTTTGGGGAGTACTCCGCATAGATCTTTTACTTGGTCTAATGCCTGGGTTCTTTTGGATTTTTTTGGTAGTGATTCAAACTAAAAGTAAACGATACACACATTTAACGGGTTACTTCATGCATACATATATCTTTTGGCACATGGCGGATGCCTGAGTTCTTCTCCTCTCTGTGTTTAGTTCCCTTTTCCTACAGATTGAATACAAGTCACGTCGAATTCACATCAATTTCCTCTCAAAACGAGCGAGCAAGAAGACGACTCTCCGTTTAAATTCTGATTTGGCTAGGAAAGCGGAGTTGAAAAAAAATCTTGTCTTTTCATTTTTATCCGACTATCATACATTATCACATGTCTGTGTGGTATAAATGCGACTACTGGAGAGAGAAAAAAAATAAGTTTTTTTACTAGTTGGGTTTTGATCACAAAAAAATACATGGGTGGTTTCTCGTTCCATTGAATATCACCGTCTTAAATACCTCAATCACAATCTTTATAGTGCACCAATCTTTTTCCAAAAGAAAGGACTTGAAAAAACTGGAAATACAACAAGTGTTTTCGTTACACAAATGTAGGATAAAGTGGCTCATCTACTTTCTTTCATTTGAAAACGATAATGATGCTGCAACTTTTGCTATTATCCACCAAATTAAATTGATCCTGCTAATAATGCAAAAATGCCACACAGTTCTGAAATGACAACATATGGTGCCTTTGTCTTTGTCTATGCCATTATACATGCTAAGCAGTAAGCTAAATTCCGATGTCTCTTTGAGAGTTTTTAAAATTGACTTAATTTCGCCAGACTATTAAAAAATATTGAAATGTATGACTATTATGTCAGTGAAACCTAGTATGCATGAGTAACCAAATTATTGAGTGGTTAAAAAGGATTTCACTTTTAATGACTTGTAATAAAAAATCGGTAGAGCATATGCCTTTTCTACTACATGGTGGCACAGGATTATCTTCTCTGCTATAACATTACACCAACATTCCATGCTCCGTGTGCGGACACCTTTGAATACTCAAATCCACAAAATTATCATCCGTCCTCACCTCGGTATCATCTATATAAGGGGATTTCATATTCTAAGCGGATATAATAAACAAAATTGGGAATACGAATATGTATGTTATTGTACTATTGTTGCAAAAAGGCGATAGCACGTTTAATGAAAACGTATAATGCATAATGTAGTGACTCTAATGCGCTATTTGTTGGTCTCAAAATGTTGCAACCATCCAACTAGGCAACCTGTTTACAAGAGTTTTAGAAAATACACGGCATATTAGTTAGTATTTCACTAAAACAGGTAATCAAATAAAAAGTGAATCTGGAATAAACACAAGGCTTTAGTTTATTACCACATTATTACGTACGAATGAACAAAGGAAACTGGTTCAATAATAGGAGCCACAGCTGGCGTCTGGCATGATTTGGTTAGGGAAGGGGATCCAGTAGCAGCAGCAGCGACAGAAGCAACATCATATCGTCATAGTCATGATGATCATGGCAATCGCCCTACACGTTTCTTCCGAAAATGTAATACTATCCATGCAAAAAACTAATAGTGATCTCTATTACACGTATTAAACAAGTCTGCTCATTGCAGCTGAACAACATTTTCTAAGCACAGCAACACACATAAAAGCTATAAAAAGTTAACAGGTAGTCACAACAAATAGGTACACATATATGTAAGACCTATCGTTTTATGCATTGTATTTATTATGTATGTCGATAACATATTACGCGCTGTTTTTTATTATGCATGCAAAACTAAAAGTTTAAGGGCAGAAAAGTTTGAACAAAAGTGAAAATGGATTAATAACAACATCACACACTTGTTAGTTTTTGGGGAATGGTACATACCTAACCCTTCAAAAAGTTTTTGTTCAATGCTGTGCATGCACTGCAATAGCATTAAACGAGGACTGATGCTTATGGATTTTTTTTCTTGAACAAAAAAAACTCATTGTTCATAGCTGTAGATTATCATAGCTTCCATCACCACCAGCAGCACTATTTTTTGATCATTATCATCATTAAAACATTGATGAAAACTCCTGGATCTGCCAGTATTACGAATATTACAATATGAGCCCACAATCTATGTGTGACTCCCTCCTGTCACATTTTCCATAATCTGACTTTTCCATATTCCAGCAGTATACTTCTTATAAATATTCTGATAAATTATATTCAACCACATGCGGTTACAATTTACTGCACGTAGACTTGCAGAGAGCTAGGACTATTTGGGTTCTAGATATTCCACTTTTTTATTCAATTGGATCATGAAAGCTTACGCTTTACACATCCTTTGAAAACAAATTGCTAATTTTTGGAGTTGCTACCTATATGCCCTACATGACTACAGTCTTAAACTTTTAAAGCAGCCCTATATGTCTACCCACTAGCCTGTTTTATTTACCGATTCAATATGCCAAGCTTATAAGTGTAAACGTAGCCTTCAACTTGAAAGAGATCCGACAACATAACTTTGCTTGAAAACCGCCGCCGGTGCTATCAAACATTGCCAAAGTTTTCTTTTACTTATACGACCAGTGAATATCTTGGGTGTACTGATGAGTTTGGTGTAAGAAGTTGTGCGTAGAACAACAGGTGTGTTTCATCTAAAGATTGTTTTTATTATTTCACATTAATAAAATCACTTAAATGTGCATGTGAACACTAGCAAAACGGAGAGCGGTCCGAATTTGTACCTAAATGTTGGGGCCGACCAACAGAAAGTAAAAATATCAATGTGCGATGAATGCATAAAGTTGATATTGATGCAATTTTGGATGTTTGATGATGACTGATGCAGTCTGGGGATTTTTGGGGGTTGAACCAATTAATCATTTAATAAAATATCACAATAATTGTTTAATGTTGGAAACCTCCTTTTCGGGACGAGACAAAAGTGATAAATTAAAACCGCATTAGTTTTATGTACTCTTTCATCATCAGCATTAACATACTGCAGCAAGCCGACACAAGTGGCGACCGAATTTAATGTTGGAGCCAGAGTCAATGGTCACAGGCCATTTTATTATCTAATTAAAGTATTATGGGAATACATGATAAAGTAAAATTTTGAACCCAATAGAACCTGTTCACTACTCATTGTAGATTCAACAGAGCATCTAGCAATGGAAGGCTGAAATATATTCAATGGAATTACAGCAAAAAATCATCTTACGTGCTAAATATACAATATTATACAATTAGTCAGTAAAGTCACCACTCTGCATAAGATGATTATGATATGAGCTTCATGAAGACTAAGTTCTCCAGCATTCTACAGAACGTATACAAATTCGAGTATGTGAAATGTTATTAATTAATAAACTACACAGCTTAAAACTGCTTTACCATTTCAAAGATTTTCGACATCAACATATTTTCATATAAGGCAATTCCATGCTCGGAAATGCGTAAATTTGGAGAGACGGTATCTACTGCTGGTATACAAATAAACAATAGCATTCTAAATAGTATTTATTTATATAATTCGTTTGCAATAGCTCTATCGTTAAGCGCAAAAATATTTACTATTCACTGTGTAAAATACGTGAATGAAAAACTTGACATGCAGACGCATGAAAAATATCGTAAAATATTGTACTTGACAGTAGAAACTAGAGAGCTAAAACGATGGAAAGCAAAAAAATCGTATGGCTTCGTTTTATTATTATTATTCGCCAGCTTGTTGTTTTACGTAGGAAAGCAGTAATCGAAAAAGACATTCATTCGCATTTCTTCTTTCGGCTTCGTTAAAACAAAAGTTTTTGCCATACGACATAATATTATTGTTTGCTTTTGTTGGCAAAGTACTTTGCTTGCATACTTTTCTATTCGCTAGAAAATGTGCTTTAGCTTACTCGTTAACTTTTAAAAACCTTTATATTTTTGAGCACTAAATAAATAAACAACGAAATATTACGAAGAAAACGATGAAAACGGCTGGTGTTTTGTGTACTTTTCACAAACAGATTGCTATTTGTATGACCTCATAATTCACTATGCTGCATTTTGTAAACCTTCTTGACTACTACCTCCGTACGCACTCGTGTAGCAATTCGTTATTCCACCTCAAATTTCCAGTTTTTGCAAACTACTGTGTCTGCAGGAGTGTTTGCTTGGTATATGCATGCACACGTTGGTTTCGCTGTTTGAAAGAGGAAATGGACTTGGTTCAGAAAAGTAATCAAGTGCTTACGACACAACAACAAGAGTACTATACTTTATTCATTGTTGAGTATCAATATTTAATGAAAAAAAATTTATGAAAACAGAAAGACAGTAGAACCTCAAGTGCACTGCAAACAAGTCACAATTCAGCTTGACTATTTATAAGCGTTCAGAATATTCATCTATGATCTAACATAATATGGCAAAAGGGTCCAATAATATATTGCTACAAACGTATCTCTAAAAATGGATCTACCTTCATGCTTCATGTGTATACTGTTACAAGCTCGTTCAGTTTGCTTATCTTCAACCGGAAACAATTTTTAGTGCTTTGTGTTTAAAATTTTGATATTATGTCATATCAGCTCTACTTATACATACCCACTTTTAAACGAATTTATATTTATGTTAAGTTCAATTTGTTGATGGAAAAGTTACGCTGTGTTGTGTTTATACATTGGAATGTTTGAAAATGCACATATCTTGTTTACGTAGCACTTGAAAAAATATGTTTTAGTAGACAATGGGTTGCTGCAACTAAAAATCATTTCATCCACCAAAAAGTTTGAATAAGTATATTATTTTTAAGTCTAAGCAATTCCAGCACAATCAGACATTTTGGTATGTATAATATACTGTATTCCATGAAAGGGACCATGTCGCAGTGTAACCTTTCAATTAAACAAAAAATAGTCAAGCGATATTATCATTCTTTCACACATTCCACACATGAAAATATTCTTTCACGGAACAGGATGTAATCCAATTATTATTATGTATGCAATGTGTATTTAAAACAATGGTTGTACTCTGATGAATTGTTTTGAAGTTCAGATGGATATAATCATTGTATTGTGTATGTTTTAATTTAGGCATAACTTATCGTGCAAAATCTATTGTTTAAGGGCAATGCCTTCTGTCCTTCAACAAACATTGTAGTTGGTGGTAGGGTAGGAGTCAGCATTTTTACACGTTTAACGACTGGCTACTATGCTTTTGGAAAAATACACGAAACAACGTAGGTCAATGATATATTTTATGTATGTTCGTTGACCGGAAATGCTTTCACTTTTTGCCTAGTCTTTCTAATACCTCCAGTGTTTCCTTTGAGAATGAAAGGCGAAAGGTTTACTTTTCCTTAATAAATTTTTACTGCTTCTTGAAGCAAAACTAGCATTTCCTTCCTGGCTTGTTTCTTAAAAAAGTGTAAATCTTACATTTTTCTGGAAAGCAGTAGATTTCATGTGCACTGCTTATCCTGTCGCGTTTCGCTTGTTTGTATATTTACATAATGCAAATAATAACCGGATCCCGGGCTCTACTCGCGTTGGTTTCATATCCTTTTATTAGGGTATTAGCTAGCACTGTATTGTATTTTTTTCAAGAAGTGAATTTTCTTGTTTGTTGCTGCTGCACCCTTTCCGTTTCCGAATTTATTTACTGCATCTTTTTTAACCACTCCACCACCGGTAGCATCTCTATATTGTTGTTGCTGTTTTTGTATGAACCATTGCTGCATATCATTTACACGAAGTAAACATGCGTCTATTCATACACCGGCAAACACAAATGTAACAAGCTAGCGCTGCTATGCAAACATCAAAGAAACCGAGCATCTTCTTATTGCATGCCAAGGCATGGTGGAATGAAAACATGAGCAAGCAAGCTGGAACGGATTTAGGCTCTTCCGTTGTTTCCTTCTGTAACTGTCAAGTTAGCAGCGAATTGTTTGCCTTGACTTTTCCAGCAGCCCGTTTTACCAATAACAATAGTAGCGCCAATAAGGATTACTGCATATTTGCAAAAGAAAACCCTGTTATATTACTTTGCTGCGATGTTTGAGAATGGAGGCACTATAGTGAATGACTTTGTATTTTTCTGTTCCATTTTATACACCAATGGAAGTAAAAGGAGAAAGTTGATAAGGTTGTATAAGGTTATGCTTAAATAACTGCAGCTTATCCAACATTTTCATACGAGCTACCTAATATACATCGCTATTTAATGTGAAGGTATGTTTCAAGGAGGAAGACAGTCTTCTTCAGCAACAAAAACATTGGTAGGAGCAATAATAATATGAGCAAAAAGCTACAAACAAGGTTTCTTAAATCCTTTGGATTTTCCAGAAACTTTCAAACTTAAGCTGGGAGAAACTAAAGCTCCGTGAGACTGCGGGCATTTGGCGATTCTCTTATACATGCGAGTTTTGGTTCTCGTGCTCAGATATTTGAGGGTGTGGAATGGCCTTACGTAGTGCAAACAATAGGACAGCGTTTGCATTGATTTTACATAGAGCGGAAGAAAGTGGAAAAACGAACGTAGCTGTTATTTGTTAATGTTACAGCGGCATTCGCTTGCTTTCATTTTAATCATATAGAATTAGTACTTTATACATAAATTAGCAGAGAAATTGCTGAAGGAACTGTACTGCGCTTCGTGTTCTCCAAGGTCCGCTCCTTGGAATTCTGAAGATGCTAAAGTATAAGCAAATCATTGTCTGTTGAATTACTGGTTGTTATGTATAAACCAACAGGTACATGTTCATATTTTCGTCAATAAAGGGGTTTAACATTCCTAGCATGGGAAATGCATTCCTTCCTGCAATGTTCAACATTGAAAAACCATATGAATGTGGTTATGTCATTCTAAATACTTTAGGTTTGTTGCAGCTAGTAAAAGACATTTAAATATGCTATATTGGCTATACGTTCGCTTTTTTCCTACGATGTAGTTCTATTTATAAAATTATTAAAGCTTTTGATGCAATTTTTATTTAATTAAAGCGTTCCTTTCCTAAACTATACAAAATCTAATAATGTTTTTTATTTGAATTTTTCAGGTAAGACCGATGATCTTTTCGTTATATATAAAGTAGTGGAAGCCATTCAGCAAGGATCCGACCATTGCATCTACAAATATACTTTCAAGAGCATAACACCGTATTGTGCTCCGCAGGTTCTCTTTCCATGGGTGCGGTATTCGGTAAACTGTTCAGCATTTGAAACTCTTCTTTTTTATGCATTGTAATTGCGGTCCTAAATTACTTTAAAATTAACTGAAGCGATTGTTCAGTAGGAAGGAAACCAAAAAAATGCATCCAGTTCGTAGAATAACTTTTCGTGAACCAAGTCATATACTTTAAGAAGGCCCGACACTGCCAAACTCACATTGTCAGGAAGAGGAAGTGAATCCGCCTCTGCATTCTGGAGTTATTTTGTGACAGCATTTACATTCAGATGAAAATGAAAATACGTAGAGGGAAATCCGGGGGGTTGTATAATTTTTGGAAAAGAAAATTTACTTGCTTCTTCTGATTTTTTGTGCATCTGCACCACGTTGGGACATGTACAGCACAATGCATTTTTACCATAGAAGAAAAATAACTCCTAAACCTCCGGAAAAAAACTTTTTTGTTTCAGCCGGCTTACAAATGCTCATTGATGCATTTTTCTGTTTCCTTTTTTGATTCCATTAATATTACAAAACATTTTCACCTTCCTTCCTGTTCTGCGTCTCGGGCTTGCACGAAAAGTCTGAAAGTGGAAAAGTAGCAAACGCAATAAAATGTCTACCTACTACTACACATTATATGTATATGTTGCTCGGTAAAGCGAATAAGTTTATTGCTTTCATTCACTCTTTTATTCCCAGTGAACGAAGCAGGCGCATCAGTACTTGATCTATTGTGTTAAACATGTACGCTCACCACCATCAACATCTTGTCATACATTCATTCCTAAATTTACAAACACACAAAGTCAGTATGTATTAAGTAAATAAAAAGTTATAGAAAGTGTTGTTGTTTCGAAACTTTATCGACTGCGGAGGACCCAGACCTTCACGTATATATTATATGATGGTATTTACGGATTAGAGAAATAAAGAAGTAGTCTCTATTTGCGAAACAGGAATGAATAGTTTTTAGCTTTGCGCAACGAGAATAAGGTGGTACTTACTATTAGTCTACAGAGAGAGGCTTTGCTCTGTGAAAGTCCCTTTTGCCGTCATCGTCATCTGAGACTCACAGCCAGACTTTTCTGAATGTATTTTTAAGGATAATGATGACGATTCAGGGAGTCAGATACTGTAGGCGAAGAGAAAAGCTGGAAGTTGTAGTTTTTCAACATCACTGCGTGCTCAACATACGTGCCTAACTTAGAGAAACGTAGAGGTAGAAAGGTAGAACCAACATCAGCAGCTCTTTTAGGTAAGTAAGACCAGCAATAGAAGCATTACTTCCTGAAACTTTTTGGCTGCTAAAACTTTCACTGAGACCATTAATTTCCCTTCACTCGATCCCATTGCACTGGTGGTGCTACAGATTCTGTTCTGACTGCTTGGTATATAGTGTGCGTAACGTACCATTCTGCTTTATCTTAACGGTTTATACAGAGTTGGTGCAGTGTTTAGGTATATTCTCTTAAGTTGGTCGTTGTCGTCTATTACTAAATCAAGTCAAAAGAGGAAGTGAAACGACCAAGAAGAATACGAGAAGGGGAAAGCACGAGGACACGACTACGGAGAAGGAAGAGACATATAAAGTTCTCACCAAATCTCCTTTCTCACAACGACTCAGGCTTGCTTATAAAATGCAATGAAATAATAAGAGAAAATCTCCAGAAGGTATAAAATGTTGTTGTACGAGTAAATTCATCCATCTACCTTGCCTATCCACCTTGTCTTGACTATTTAGACATAGGCTAGCATTTTCCACCTTAAAAACTCTCTTCGATGAAAATGAAACGAGAATTATGGGAAATGAGTACAGAGGGAGAGGGAAATGAAAAGATGCGTGGCGTAGCATCATATCTTCATAAAGAAGAGGGAGATCAGGAGGGAAAGTGAAACTGCGTGCATGGAGTGCGTGTGTAGCTGTACGGTGTGTTTTAGAATATTATTGCCCCTGTCGTTTCTCCTCAGCATAATTCTTGTTTTTCTTCTAAATGTAGTCTATCTAATGTCTCATCTCATTCACTCACCAAAAATTTGGAATTGCTTTGGACGTGAATATATATTCAAGGTTACGCAAGGGTTTTGCATGCATTTCGTGTGCTTTTTAGTAGTGTTGGTAAGTACCTTATAATATGCATATGCATTAAGGGGAGAATATTGTGAATACTAATAGAGTTTGAGAAAGCATACTATCTACTTTCTTCGGGAGAGAGGAGAAATAGCAAGAGAGGCACACACGTACATGCACGTACACTTCAATAGACAGTTTTCATTTCATCTCTCTTTCCGAGAAAGTAATAATATGCAGGCGTCGTCGTATACTGGGTAGATTGTGTAGACATCTATTTATATCGAAGAGTGTGTAAAATCTAGATACCTATTATGAAATAGAAAGCAAAGCCAAGCAATAGCCTTTGGGGAGAAGATAAGGTCTGGTAATCATTATTGACTAATAACCATCCATTTCAGTAGGCATAATGGGGCCATGTAAGCTCATCTCTACTCTCTTACTCCCTTAAAAGAAAGTGTATTCTGGAATTATGCGATAGTGAAAGATGGAGAGATGAGAATGCAAAAGCTGGTATAATTCTCATGATGGTGAGCTGTGCTGTTTCAGAGTCAAGTTTTCTTATAGTTAAAGCACACATTTAATAGTATTTAGAAAGCCCGATAAAAACGGTGAAGTGCATATTATTATTATTATTTTGTTTCTGTAATGGAAAAGACGAAAAAGTTGTTTAGTTAGAGTACGGATGAAGTGTATATCTTCTTTATGAGTGGGGAGGAGGCACAGTGCCACTTTTCAACTGCTATGATGGTGATGTCGTCTTTATGCAAAGAAGATGCATGAAATTAGGGTGATTAAAGGGGAGATTTTGGAAGAGATTTTGATAATGATGGAGAAGAAAATGGAATGCTGAAGGAAGTTGAATAATGGGAGTTTTTCTGGGGTAGAGAGAAGTAGTGCCAAAAGCAGGAAAAGGGGTAAAGGAAGGAAGACAAGCTGAAGGACAAGGGCAGGATATGAATCTTTCTGAATAATTATTTCAAAGCAAAGTACCATTATCCAAAACTTTTTGGAGATATTTTGTGGTGAAATGGATAAACGAAAAGTATTCACGAAAGGATAGTAAGCTTCAAAAACATGTAGGCCACTCTGCGTATATCTGTATATGGATAACGATTTGTGAAGCAAAATATAAACAATATATATTTGATATGTATCTGCTCAAAAAAACTCGCGTGCACCGAATAGAATACTATACATTGAGTGTGGTATAACCAATATTTTTTATGAAGGAATAAGGTAAACACATATTATACTTCATGAACATGAACAGATACTACAATTATATTTTTCCAGGGTCATACTACCTTCTAGAATAGAATAAATTATACTATTACACACTTCAAAATGTGTCCATGTGTAAGTTCCAACCACGAACGAATTTCTGTTTTCTTTAGCATGAACATTTATTTATACTCAAGGCATTAGACGATGTTTACACACGTTGGCACGTGGGAAACATTATTTTACTGAAGGTGAAGGGGAGCAGATAAATAGCAAACAAAAAGTTTTCAGTAGCATTAGAATACCGATTCAACATTGTAATTATAAATATCATTCCTAGAAGTGGACCCCTACAAAATGAAAATTTCATATAAATTCATTAATTCATTATATATGCATAGTTTAATCAATATCAATTATCATTAACTTTTTATTTCAGTTTTCCTTTGACATAATTTTCATAACGTAAATACACAGAATAATGGTTTTGTGTATTTATAGTTCCTAGGAAGATATGCCCCGTTTGATATAAAGAGAATCGTAAAGGAAGGTTGTCGATATTCTTGATTTCAACAAAACTTGTGTAGTAAATAATCTTACGTAAACTTTATTTTACCTTTTTTCGTGAATAAAATGATAGGGATTGATTTTTTTCATGTCCTGGTCAAAGTATTATTAATGCTACATTCTGATTTTTAAAAAATACAACCAAGACTTCAATCGTTTTTACGTATTCTTCATACGAAAGGTGGGCAAATGAAAGCAGAGGACAGTGAATTACGCAATGCACAATGTTCACAAATCTCTCATTAAATCGGTTTGTGCAAGTTGTGGCCTTGATTTCCATGAAATTAACAATAGAACTTCCCAAATGAGTGAAGAATGACTGTGTGACAACGGCAATATTTGATCTCCCATCGTAAAACACTTTTGCGTCCTTGCATTGGCACTTTATTTGTCTCTCACGCACCGCACCACTCATTCTCTATTATTTTAAGTGTCCCTAAACAAGCTGATTAATAGAATGCATTAACATCTACTTGTTTCTACCTTGACATCTACTACAGATTTACACAAATTGCTGGAAGATTCATCTGGGAATTAAGTACATAACAATGTGAGCTTCTCTCCATTATTTTATTCGCCACCATCATCTCTTCCCACCACTGCATTTCAAAAACTCTACGATTTTACTACAATAAACTTTGGTTCATTGACCTAGACGTAAACCATAAGAATTTAAGCAGAACGACGCAATGTAATACCATAGGTTGTAAAGCTCATCTTTTATTTTTGCTCAAAAGCAGCACATGTCTACAGGGACGATAGTGACGGCAAACATTGCTCGCCGCGTTTTAAAATGCTGACGGTGTGATAGAGAGCCGGAGAAGTAATTAAACACAAAATGTATGTAAATCCTCGAGGAGTGCTCCATGTGAAATTTATGGATGCAATTAGTAAAGAATGTGTTCCTTGGCACTAGGAGTTGTACGAAGAGGAAAAACTCTAGAGTTAGAGTTTGAGTATGAGGTAGAATGAGCTTTCTCTTTCGGTATATCGACCTTCATCCCTCGTTCCCGTCGCGTCGCTTGGATAGAAATTGAACCTGGACTGGAAGTTTGAGTGATTTATAAATGCGGAGACACTGAAAATCCGAAAGTTTTTTCTCTCTCCAAACCTCCAACTTAGGTAGCAACAGTGCTCTCGTGATTGTAGACAGTACTTGCTGTAAAAGTTAAGGTGTGTGTCGTTGAATGCTTTTGTAATGTGTAAACCATTCTGCTAACTTTTATTGTCAATGATTCCATTCTGCCAATAAACTGTCACATTGCTAGTCTCTTAAATAAATTTATATATTTTACCTTGTTCTGCACCAAAAATACATTAGTAAGAAAGCTGTGTATGCGAAGAATGAATGTGCGCAAAGATAGAAAAACTGCTAACTTCAATTTTCTGCAGAATTTTAAACGGTTCAGTTGTGAAAGAGGACAGATGCTGGAAATAAACTTCGTTGAGGAAGAAACGCAGAATTGGAGGTCCTAAATAGAAAGAAAGCAGAGTAGAGCAACTTAAAAGTACCATTGCAAAAACGAATCTAGAAATTCCACAAATGCACTTTTTGAGTAGATAAAATAGGCATGCAGTGTGTGTGAGAGAGTGAATATGGTTGGAAGAGAGGGAAAATGTGAGACGGAGTTCCTTTGAGTTTTGTGAGCAAAGCGGAGCTGGAATGAAGAATTTGCACTGGTGCGATAAGGAAGGGAAAGTACACGTTGTATCTCATTGTCAGATTGAAAACTCCCCTGAGATTAGAAAAAAGGCATCAGTAGCACACTGACTCCATATTCCTACTGCTGGAGTTATACAAGAGTATGCTCCTTCAAGAATACATGTATTATACATGGAAGCAGAAACATTATTTTATATAGAGTTTTTGTTGATGCCGCTGCGAGACTTGATCCATGAGACTTGGTAGGAGATGGGTGTAGTACTTTGGTTAGTGGATCTCAACTCGACAGTAGAGTAGCGGCAAGTTAGAAACGAGTGGAAAGTAGGTAAAATAAAGTAAAACTCGTACTTTCCTTTGGTAACAAATAACTAGGCCTACTCTTCTCTGTCTTCTGTGCATCTACTTTCACTTATCTTGATAGCGTCATATGCCCGCGTGAAGTTAAAGTATTTATGTCGAGTAGAGCAACAAAGTAGCTCTACATTCTATCCTGAGATGGTTTCATTCGAAAATCTGCCTACAGCAATTTCCATGATGTTTTCTCTTTAACGAAGCCACACTGCACTAAAGTTTCCAGAAGAATAGTGTAGCCTGCACAAGGAGAATGTAAAGTTAGATTGCAATTTCATTGTGTTAATCTAGCTAGAATCACTTAACAAACTTGACAAAATTATGTCATTTAATCAGTAACGCATAAAATAGCGTTCTTATGAAATATTTTCGGTATATTATTCACGAGACATAAGAAAGATATCATGAAATGGAAAACTCCAAGAATGGTATACAAAATTATTTCAAATTCGAATTATTAAACCTCGCGTCAGTACGTAAAAAAGTTTTTTCTCCTATGAGTTGTATGAATCGGCAGTAATTTCAACCATTTGAAGTATTATCAAATAATGTTAATTGTGAATGCGAATACTGTTTTGAAAATGAATATTATATTTCATCTTCGTTTGCTGCATCAAAGATTTGTATATAATATATGTAAACATGAAGATGCAATGATGCCATTATTAACTCATATACATAAAATGATACAGCCGCATATTTTCCTAACCATGTAGCATGGGGTTTCACTCTAATTATTAGCTGAAGAGTATTCCATGACATGACTGTTGTTGTGATGTGGCAATGATGATGAGAAGCAGACTAGAAGCTCTTTATAGTCTTTTGAAAAGCATATTATATTATAATGATACTCCGCTGGTTTCTCTTCTTTTTTGCTTACCACATCAATGAAACGCTGAGCTGAACAAGTAAAGAAGGGAGAAAAGAGGAAGATGATGACATGAAAAGACGAGTGACGACTATGTTGCTGGTGGAACGGAAACAAGAAACATTGTATGTAAAAGGCTTAAGTACCTTGCAATGCAATACAGTGGTCTTACAGTTGCCAGAAGCAGCCTTGACTCCTTCGTAGCCTCCATCCGTATCATCGTCCTGAAAAGTGAGTCACATTAGAGAATTCATAATTCCCGATTGTGAACTACTCAAAAAGGAAAAACGAATCTCTGAAGAGATTCTAGTTGTCTTTGTCTACTTCCCAAGTTAATAATGTAGACAGACATGGCATGTATGAATATATGCATACACTGCTGAGAAATTAACATTCGAATAAAGCTATATCCACTCAAAGTTCTTTTGAAATATTTTGCTTTCTTCTTCTTTTTCCAATCTTGTCGTCTCTCTCATGTCCCTTTTCTCTATATTAGACACGTATCAGGTTGATTACTTATGTGCTTGAATACCTAGCTATTCATAACCTATATTCCTCTTACAACGTCATCTATTCTATGGTCCCCTTCTGTTGATAATATCTGTAGTTCGTGCACGTGCGTAAATTATAAACATTGCCTGAAATACATATTCATATTCACATAATTCACATGACATGTAAAAGTAATACTTATGAAGAGTACCTTACGTGCACTAATATGTGTTTGTAAAAGAACAAGCTTGAACAAGTAAATAGAGAAAGAAGAATTTTGATAATATATACAAGTGTAGTCTTGCTTATTTTCACATAAAGTCAAAATTCCGATGAACTATGAACCATCATGATAACAGAAGCTTTAATACTTACTTATCGCCTTTTTCTTCACAGTCGAAAATGAGACAACACACTGGTAGTTGCAGTGAAGCCAGTTAAGTCAGCTACTAGTAAAATGAACAAATAGCTTTCAAAATGGGATTGTAAATACCTACACCACTCTGGCATACACATGTTCAAAATACCCATTCATTCGTTGTTGTTTTTCTCTTTTTTTTACTGGAGAATACTTATGTTCATACACGTAGTAACACGTAAATGTGTGCAAAGTGAAACGAAAAACGCGAGAAAATAAGTAAAAGAAAAAAGAGAAGCAGGCCAAGAAGAAGAGGAGAAGATGACAGGCAGTTAATCACCCGCCGAGAAAAGGAGAAGAAATCGGATGAAAAAAGAGTCGCTGCTAGAAGTCGTCCTCGTTGACATCTCATAATTAATCACGCTCCTTTGCATCTTCTCTCTTTCTCTGGCCTTTTCCTCATTTTACTTTTTCCCTTATTTTTGCTTCCAAATTTTACATGCATTAGTTTACACACGTATGCATATCATTAGACTATATATTATGATAAATCTATACATATTTCTTTGTATATCCGGTTTTGCTATTCCGTTTTGCATTCCACTCGTACCTTCTTTATTATTTACAGCCTACTCCATTTCCCTAGGATCACATCGTATCTGTGTCTCAGAGAACGTATGTATATAGTCTTTTCACATAGCTTTCTTTCGTATCGATGAATATCACAATGGTACTTTGGTAGAAAAAATAAAGAATGAAGTGAAGTGGCAAGTACTTATAGTGACACAAAGCTTTTCTTTTTTCTGAGCATGCATGGTAAATTTTACATACATCATCCCCATCAACTTCTTCGTTGTAATGAGGGAGTCAACCTTTTCACCACTTTCTAGAGTTTTTGCTGATTAACTACAACGAAAATGATGTAAGGAGAAGGAAAGCTTGTCTTATTCCAAATCCTTAGCTCTGTAGTCAAAGCAAATACAAACAGCAGTTTTCAAAACCTATTTTTTGTTCAGCCTTAAGACCAAAATGGACAGCACAAGTAT
>JAQIXW010001574.1:0-18632 GCA_034700685.1 Willowsia buskii | reverse complement strand
TCTCAGTGCCACTACTAAAGAGATTCATAAAAAATATATTGTGATAATTCATTTACCTACAACCTATGCATTTATGAGGAGATGTGAAATGAAACAAGACACGCTGTTAAAGCATGTTCAAATTTTTAAAGTGCTGCTAAATACGGATTTATTTTGTTTGGCCAATTGTGTTTTACTAATAAGCATCATTACCTGTGCTAATAGGGTATCCATCATCCATGCATATTTTTAGCCCGGCTTAGAAACTCTTATAGCTAATGCCATACTACTACTAACTACTATCATTTATGTATGTATGTATGCATGTATGGTCGTTTGGTTTAATCACAAGTATTTACATTAGGCATGTGCCTTGTAATAAGTATATTATTAATTCGAGCTTTTGTTATAGTTGTCATATAAATTGATTAGGTAAGTTTCGTATACATGTCTCACTGGAAACGTGAAAACTGACAAACGACAATAATCCGCTCCCCTTCTAGTAAATGTACTATGAGGAGCAAAAACCAACATCCAAGTCAACGTTTAATGTCTACAAAGCTATCTAAATATCAGGCTTGCTAAAAAGGATTAACAAAAAAACCTTTGCGGATGGTACTCTTTTTTCATGCAGAAGTGGAAGCTATGTATATATATATGAAAACAATTGGTCGATATGAAATCGTATAAAATGAATTAAGCATCTATTATAATACCTTTGTTTGATACTTGAAGGTCTCATCAATCAAGCTAGATGTTTGCGATGATGATGTCAAAATTGACGATTAACACTAGTTTCAAGATGTGGAAAAATTTCACAGCGTTCTTCTAGAAGGTTAGTTGTAAAAAACAGTCTTATCTCCATGCGTGCAAATTAATGGCTTGTTACAAAGGCTTTTGTTTGTCTCTTTCTTACTTCACCATGGACCATAAATTCCAAATTCACAGATGCATTATTAATAATGAATTTGTAATTTATTATTATCCCATTCATCGTTTATCCTATTAATAATTTAATCGTTCGTCATGCATAATGCAAATTCTAAGATATTATGGTATGCTGCATGCATAAACATTCTATTCAAAATTTCTAAAACTGCACACTAACAAATTCGATAACAGATGATAGTCATTTTACTGCCAAAAGTTAATCTGATATAAAAAAAAATGTCTATCAGATATAGCAACGTTTGAATAGTCGATTTGTCGTGACACTTTTTAGACTAGTTTCCTAATGTGAAATGCCATAATTTCAGTCAGCACATACAGCAGATACTAGTTTAAATATACAATGCAACGAATAAGCTGGATAATGAGATGATCTGGGAAGGTCATCAATATAACTTCTTCCTTTGATTTCATGTTTACATTATAGTAAATGTAACCTTATTGCAAGTTGCGTTGGCTTTTTCTTGTTCATTATAAAATTTGTTAATGTCAATAACACTGCAAATACAGCTTTACTTGTTAAGCCTTGTATAATAAAGGTAGGCATAAACACACGTTTTACAACGGTATATAATGAGCTCTCAATTTGTTCACTTTAGCATTGAAGCATCACTTCACGGAAAACTTTCTTTGAAGTTTTCCAGGAGAAGATAAAAGGCAGAGATTTGCTTTTCCAAGATAATTTCATTAGAGCTTTAAGTAGAGTGAATAGAAGATCAGTTCATTCCCCCGAAGATCACTCAGAAACAGAGTGATAGCCAAGCATCATACCTATTTCTTTTCTACATTTTTTTTTTCAGAAGCATGCTTTGAAACAACAAAAATCACAAGATTTTCTATTTAGAAAGTACTTCCGCAAAACGTTATAGGGCCTCATCAAAACCACTGCAAAGAAATCACAGGAATCTATGCAGGTGACCAGGTTTTTAAAAAAATAACAACACCCACAAATTATATTTTCACCTGCATTCCTTCATTTAAGTATAATAAAGACAAATTACCACTTCTCTTTTGATTACAAATTACTTGGACTTCCACTTGAGATTTATGCTGCATTATGTAAATGCTTTTTATCACGGAACATCCATATATTATATTATGATCATGTGAATTGCCGTTTGTATGTACTAAATAGGTACAAAAGGGCGTGAGAGTTTTCAGTTAGCTTTGTCGCTTAATTTCCTGTACAATCTGATCCTGATGTTTTTACTGGAATCGGATGCCATAAAAATTTCCGGCAATGTCATGAATCCAATTTCAATTTCCCACGAAATGGCATGAAACGTGTGCGATATGTAACCATTATTTACGTATCAATGCACTATACACATGACGGGGAAGATTCTCATTTTAACTTACCAATAAACTCGATCCCCACTGATGAAAGAAAAGAAAATCATTTCCTTTGTCTGACTTTCTGATACCTTTTAGGTAGAGAAATAGATTTGTCGTTTACCCCTCACTTCAATATGTCAAGTTAGCACTATACTATTGTACAACAATAATATTGATGATGATATAAAGGATAATGAACAGCTCCAGTTGTAATCATGACTCGTGTAATCATTTCTTTTCCTGTGAAACCTTCTACTCAGTTCAGTACGCTGCTGTAATTATATTATCTCCGATGAAAGAAAGCGACCAAGAACGTAGTGAGGTCGGATTGATTGCTACTTACACAACTTCCACTTATAACTAAACGTCAACTTCGTAATATCGATATCCATCATCTCACATTTCACTTTCAGTAGAAGGAAAATCCCGTGAAAGCAAACCAGTCTCCTGTCATGTGCAATTATTCCGCAAGAACTAACAACTCATGAACTTTTTTTCTGCCTTTGCCATCAACACCAGATATGCATATATTTCAGATGCTATTTCGACCATCTTCAATTTGTTGAGGTTCGTTTGGACGGGAAATGAAAAGTGCAAACGTGCTGCGCTGAAACTAGTGATGAGAGTATTTTTATGGCAAACATGAGACATCATGAAATGTTATCCTCCATATAACTCACGCGCTGCTTCTACTTTTCCAACCTGAAAACCGAATTTCAGTAACTAGATCGGTAGCAGCAGTATAAGGGCAAAAGCAACAGAAACAATTTTATAATAATAAAAGCCAACTTAATCAGGCGCGCAGCCACGCATCATGAACTACTTGGCTACAAACATGTACCTACTTGATATAAAGGACCTTAAGAAATTGTAGAAAGTCGGAAAAAAATGACAATAATGTACTGGCTCGTCGAAGGCAAATAATGGAAAGCATAGACAGACAGAAATTGCATTCGAAGCAGTGCCGCACATTATTGAGAGACACTTTGGCAACAAGAACCTCGTTCCAAGTGAATATGGGAGAAGATGGAGAAGAAGGGTCCAAAAAAAACTGCAAACGATCGCGATCCTTACTGGCTCATGCATATGTGTTTTATTATAATCCTTATAATCCATATTACACTCGCACTCGGTGGCTTGGTTCCGCATGAATGCATACTTTCTTCCCTTACTTTTTATTCATTACATGTAAGCAATATGCATAAGCAATGTACTAGCAACTACCAAGGTTGTTAACTGCAACTACACATGCCACACATGCCACAAAAATATACACTTTTGAAATTTAATAATATTATGTATAGAACTTTCAAGAATAACAACTTTCGTTCAACTATAAAGAGAGAAGAGAAAAAGTGCCGAACCAGACGAGAAAAGGGCATTCTTCTATGGACCACTTGGCCTTGTGTTAAACCCATTTAGTCTAACGTGCTCCACACAAAAAAAAGTACATTTGAACGTCGTCGCGAAGTTGAGTAAAGAGAGATTCGAGTAGACAAGGAGAAAAAGAAGCTTGGAAACTGTTACGTGTGTTTTGTGTCTGTTTGAGCGTGTGTATTGCACGTAACTGGGTAAAGAGTGCATTGAGAAAAGAGGAGTAGCAGAAATATGTAGCATCTTGGTTGCCCTTGATGAAAATCAATATTACAATTTCAGTTTTTATCTCTCCGTCTATGTTTTCTGTTCCATATAGATAGAAGGAAACCATCATCGGCGGCAGGATTCATTACAACTGTACACCTTATGCTAAAGCATATCTTTCTACTATATAGAGAATGGGATGCTAATACTGCTTACTCAGGGAAGACGGCAATAATCTGCAAAATGTTTTCCTTTGTTTTCCACATAATATTTTCATGAGCACTAATAATGCTCCTTTCCTTGTCTGCTAACTAACGATACCTTCGAGCCTCATTAATGCGTAATGCGTCTACCGCAACAGAGCTTGGAAATAGTCAGGCAGTATCTTTAGGCAGTAGTATAATATCAGTATCAGCGGCAGCAGTGCGCTCCTGGTTTCACAAAGAAGAGTAGTGACTTCAGTAACTTTTGCATTATGTAAATACTTTGCTGGCTAACTGCGCATGAAAATGTCTAGCCATGTCAATTCCTCCGTCCATTGAGTAACTCCATAAGGATTTTTATTGTTGCTTCAC
Source organism: Willowsia buskii (assembly GCA_034700685.1). Taxonomy (NCBI): domain Eukaryota; kingdom Metazoa; phylum Arthropoda; class Collembola; order Entomobryomorpha; family Entomobryidae; genus Willowsia; species Willowsia buskii. The sequence goes on along the minus strand of JAQIXW010001574.1, from coordinate 14,214 downwards.
TTGTGCGGTTGTGAAGCAGAAGAGGTATACCAACATGACATGATTACGATCATTTATACAACCTTTTCTATGAATTCATGCATTAGTACTCCCTGTGTAAGCGCATTTGACAGTGTTTGTACACTTTTCAAAAACCAATAAAACCTATAAAACCGTCCATTAAAAAGTCCCTGAAAAAAAATCTTAAGACGACTACAACGACGCATTATGCCTATTCGTGACAATACAATGACGAAAAAAATCTCCGCAGTAGCTTTACGATACTATGCATTCTTATCTGGTGATGGCGATGACAATTGATGACGTCAAATCAAGAAAAACGGCTTCTTCCTTCTTTGTGTACGCTTTTTGAGCAATCTCGCACTCTACATTACCAAAGTTACTTTGGCTAAACTACAATAATCATAAAAATAAAAATGTAAGTAAACTGTTACTACTGCGCACGACTCGAAAATTCTTCTTCCAAAACAACAAATAAATGCTATCACCATCACATCATGCCATGTTTTTGATGGGTTGCTCATGTAGGTTTTTTTTTTCTCATTTGCTGCTTAGTAATGTCAAGTTGTCTCCTCTTCTAATCTTATGCAGCTAACTATATATAAAATGCCTTGTTTTCTTGTTGTCGCCAAAAAGATAAAAAAGTGCAACACCACAAATTCATCAATGTCGTCCGTTAATATTAGTATGCGAACTTGCTGGAAGTGTTTTTATCTTCAATTTTGGTCGTGGCGATAGTAATTTTGCGGAATACGTGTGATTTTGCAATGAGAACTGAGACGAGAGAAAAAAAACAGTAGTAAATGATGTTATGCACGCACGCATGCAAGTAAGCAACAACCCTAGAATTAATTTTGCTAAAAAGGTAAGAAGAGGTAATAATAGTATGTACCTGGGTAAATGCATTTACTGAAATCAAATGTACCACAGTATTACAAGCCATAAAAATCGCAGAAGATAAAAATTTGACTACGTTACTAATGACAGTAGTAGTTGTGGATGTTTCAATTAAACACAAAAAAGCTCAAGTTACCTTCCGCAGGAGCATAAATCCTAAAAATCCGTTTCCTTTTATCGCACGACTAGATGGTTACCTTTTCAGCTACCTACTAGTCACAATACGCATAACAGGTCGTCCTTCGGAAGTAGTTCTCTGATGTCTGATCTGACGTTTGTTTGTACAAATCTAGGAAAACAGAGGAAAAGGGAATAAGCAAATCAGACATGTATTATTCGCGCGTCCAACTTCCATGGTAAAAATGCTAATGATGATAATGCGATGCTACCATATCGTATATTTTTTATCTGTTTACTTATACAGGCATTGCTACCCAACTAACTGACGCATTTTCAGTGATTCTATATATTCCATCTTCATGCCTTGCTTCATTTTGATACTAGAACCTTGCTTAAAAAATATACACAGTAACAAGAAAAAAATATTTCGTATAAATTTTGCATGCATGGACAGAAAATTTTGAAACGCTCTATTTCCTACTAAAGGAAGCTTCTAGTGAAATTGATGAGCTGGGTTTCATGTGTGTAATGAAAAGGAACACACACTGACTTGATTTCTAAAGCAGTAAGCATTGCATTGTATATACAAAAGTCATCGTGAGCTTGGTGCTCAAGATGAACACAGGAGACGGAGTTACCATCAACGTTGCTCATCAAAATAATATGTAATTTGAATTTGAACAGTAAACAGAGTTAGTAGAAAAACCAACATAAAGGTATGCTGGAACGAGAATGCATCCTCTGAACCGTGTTATTAGGTAGCGACAGTGGGTTTTCATGGAATTTGCTATGATGTGATCTAGATTTTTGGAAAACATAAAAATGTATATTTTGATCCAGGATATTTGATACTGCATTTCATCAATGAAAACGTAGACATCGTATATACAAACCTTGTTTAGCTTACGTTAGTTTCACCGGTAATAATTTACCAGAATCATGTAAAGTTTTTGCCATAGTTGTATTCTCGCCACTTTTCTACACTGCTCTTCTTTCACATAATATAAATGTATGTAGTATTTTTGCTAATGTAGACGTGGTATATAATTTGGTTAGTTGCACGAAGAGATTGTGTTTACTTTCTCCGTTGCTCTATTAAATTATGCGGGTGTTATTATGTTTATGAGTTCATTAAGGAATAAGCAATTTATTTGCAGAAAGTTTATATTTCACCAACGAATTTCTAGTTGAAATAAAGCTATCCTTATTTCAGCAACAATTTATCTTCGTCGGAGAGAGTACTATGCTTTTGCACAGTGATGAATTTTTCGTTTATTTTCATTCAAGTCTTGGAAAAATTCCGATCTAATTTTAGTTATGTGTATTTCGTCCTTGCTGTGGGTTTATTGAGTTTATTAATTAGATTCACAAATCATCAGGAAACTGAAAATTATTTTAAAAGCCACGGACTTATGAGAAGGAACATGAGGTCATATAAGACACATAACTACCTACAATCTAAGCATCCGCAGGAAATTCTACGATGGCGACTAGAAGAAAACGTAATGTTATGTGCACTTTGCCCCAATACTATCGCATCTCGAGGCATTGCCATTCCTGCACTGGAAAAGAAAGTGTCTGAGACTTACCATAGCTAACATACTCCTACTACGATAAGTTAATGTACAGTTTATGGTATGTTTAGGTAAACAGTATAATATAAACTTATTACTTTCACATTCCATTTTTGCAATGCTACAATGCATACATTACTATTACTACATATAATAAAATATATATACATATATACGACTTCTCACAAACTCTTAAACTGAATTAAACAAGCAATTAATTAAAAACTAATTATAGTATAATTGGTAAAGTTTTTCCAATGGAGACTAAGCCTAATGGAAAAGAAGCCAAAAATATTTTTCTCGTTAAAAATATACACGTGCAGAGAACTTGTAACAGTTCACAATCATAGCCGTTGCTATAGAATTAGAATGTTTTGAACTGACTGATGGTCCCTTGTGCTCCATATCGGAGAGTTTCTGTTGGTAGATATGAGTTCAGAGTGAAGAGAAAAACAAGCAGTTCCACGAACTGGAATTTTCAGCGAGTAGTAATTAACTACAAGAGAGTACATAATTAGAAAATGCATCATACTACACATACCTACTTAGGTTTTGATATGAAGTTGGCTAAATTGGTTTCAGTTCCTCTCAACCCTACTGCAAGTATCACGTACGATGAGCGAGCAACTACAAAATAACTTGATTGCAACACTAATAATATGACACAGAACTATCCAGAACCAATCTGCACAGTCTACGGATCCATTGCGTCAACTTTAAACTGTACAAGGGAAAATAGTACTTCCAGCTCTGTCAGTGACATGTCCGGTTCATTACACTATCATCACCATTCGTAATCCGATTAATCCAATTGAGTGTCGTACACTCCTTCGTACACAAACTACCCCAGCCCAACAAATGGAGTGATGTGACGTTTGTAAAATGGAATGTTGTTAGCTTCTTTGTCTCATTCTGGTTTGTTTTAAGGTACTTACACACTTAATTGTAGGAAAGAAAGCAATAAGGACTGCTTTGCACTCTGTGCTGTGTCTTTTGTCAGTCAGTATACATTTAAGAGTAAACTCCTCCTATTAATAGTAATAATAACAGAAGGTTGAGGACAAGCAGGGAGAAATTCATAAAATTTAGATAAATCGCATCGCATCCACCATCAGCTATAGCATCGAGCAAGATTATTTATTTGGATTACTAATGGGTCATTCAAACTGAACATGCATAAATAATAAAACCAGATCGATCCAGTTAAAACTAGTCATTTCAACACTCAAAAGTAACACTCCTTGTTGATTACGCGATATCCCATAATGGCGAAATACTGCGATTTACTTGCAATTTATGTATTGCATAAAGTAGCTATTCCAATATCAACCTTCGGAAATACTTTGGGACATGTATCTGTCCGCCTTCTGTGAGCTATTTTTTTTTGAAGAAAGAAAATTTAAAGGAAGGATACAAGACAGACAGACAAAACATTCACGTGAGCACAAGGAAGTACAGGACAGAACGAACATTGCAAAGTTGCTCACTAAACAACACTTTCATAAATCCTTCACCAACTCATCATTTTATTTGTTCGGCTAACTAAAAACAACATTCAAACATTCTTCTGCACTGATGTCGCAGTCCGCCGTGGTAATTGTAGTCTTCGTGGTCATGGCACAGCCACACGATTCCCAGCCTTTTCCCTCACTTTTATTCGCATTTTCCAACAGTTATCACATCCCACATCGTCATCAACTAGTTAAAACAAGCAGCATGACATATGACATTACTAACCAACTATTCTTAACCATTTACATTGACTGATCTTGTTTTTTGTTTGCAATCGATTGGCAATGGAATTTATTTTGTTCTTACACAATCCTTAGGACATAATTCTTAGCCATGATGTCGTTTTTGCATCACCCAGTGTTAGAATTAGATTCGCACCCAAGTTGACACGTCCGCGATTCATGCTAGTCAATTTTTTACCAGCTATATAACTACAGATACAACTACATACGCTACAAATTAATATGTCACGTTCCATGTACATAATGCATTAAGTAGTTCAAAAAATGTACTTTATCGAACAGCACATGAAGCAAATTCTTTTATTGCATTAAATGATCTTCATCTTCTCTTTTACATTTTCAACTATACTGAGCTTATCTTTATTTCACAGAGAGAAAAAAATCTGAGAGAGCTTAGTCAATTTAATTATTACGCTTTTAGTTGTTACCAATCACGTTCCAATCATCCACTTTCACATAATATACTAATGCAAATTCTCAATTTTAATCATCTAGTGCAGCCACTAAATCTGTCTTCCCCCTTTTAAATTTACCCGTACAACCCGTCAAACCAATATTAAAGCATTGGAATCATTACCCACTTAAAATTGATTTTTTTTTTGTGTTTTGAATGAATTGAAAGTTAGATAAACATAAAAGCAGGAGAAGTTTTATGCAGACCATGCCAATCGATGTTCTTGCTCCACTTTCAAAACAACGAAAACAAAACCATTTTGAAGCACTCATGAAAGAGAAAACCTGGTCTCATTCTTTTGGAATACAGAGTGATACAGTCTGCTTTTACAGCATCTGTGGAGGGAATAGCTTATATGATTTTTTTTTTTTTGCGATTCGCGAAACTCTCGTATATAATGTAGCTTTTTAGCATTTAACAGCAAACAAGGGGAGGTAAAAGAAGCAAATAAGCACGAACAATGAAAGCAAAAGACACTAAAACTTGAAGAGAGTGCAGGGACAGCCATGAACTACGCCTCAGGAGCAGAGCATAAAATATGGCGTTACATAATAACGCCATCCTGCAATCTGCATCAGTATACACATATGTTCTCACATATGCACATGCTGATTTAATACATTAACGCTTCTGCTGATGGAATTATATGCAGTCACACTGGATGAGTCTTGAAGATTCTAATCCACACAAACAACACAAAGGAATTTCGCTCTTGATATTTAGACACCAAAAAGTCTGCTGCTGATATCGATACTGTCGTCAACCACACATGCATCCTTTCATAAAATGTCACATCTAACTTTTTTATTTTACGTATTAAATATAACATATGGATATGATGATAGCATTTGACCTTTCCCTGCTACTATCAACTATGTAGGATTAGAGATGCTTTCGTTATCACATATTTTAAACCTTTGCTTCGTCTAGTCAGCTACTGCTACTGGTCAACTATAGAGATACGTAGTCTGCACATTATATAATGCAATGGAGTTTAGTCCCAGCCCAGTGGTTCCACTACTACTGCCAGCTGTAATGCTTCATAAACTTAGAATGTAATCTTTGGGGAATGCGGAGTTGAGCAGGCAGTGTGAGAGGACTAGTTCTGTGAGAAAGCATTTTTCTGGTTGTCGTAGATAGCAAAATAACAACAGTTTATGTTGTGTGACATATCCAGAAATCCAGTCTATTATTTAATTTGATTACAAAAACCAAAAGTACATGTCCAATATGCCCAAAATTCCTCTATTATTGCTACCATCGGTGATAGAATAATAACACTGAAGACTGTGGGTGTTTATGTTGTCAGTGAAAAATATATTTATGATGACTGACATATGGCGTTGGTGTGACATGCGATACGACCTCTACATTGCTCTTCTACTCTAGCATCATTTTTATGCGATTTTGGCCTTAATAAAGACTAGTTTATTGGTTAAGTAAGTATACATGCATTAAGCCAGTTTGAAAAATGCAGCAGTGGTTTTACTGGAGAACAAAGAAACATATGTATTGAATCTCTCACGATCAGTTGTAGACTCACACTTTTAACTTGCAAAAAGGCAATTCAATTTTAAAGATTAACAGAAAGCATGTATATGAAACTGGAAGGATCGAGATCACTCCATCATTATTATCAGTGAGACAGGGAAACTATATTATGCGCATATTCAGTACTTGTTGTTTTCCTCTAGCAAGTCTTATCAAATCGACTGTGACTATTTGTAAAATGATAGGTGGTGATGATGATCCTGAACCCTGAGTTGGTTTGAATAACTCTTTCGGATTTTCGAGATTATGTACATATGTGCATGCATGCATAATACGTAAGCAATTTATATTTTATGATTATGTATTAGTATTAACACTTAAACTTTATCTTTTCATCATCACACATTTTGGACAAATCCTTATCCGACGTAAGCTAACACAAACCAACTTTTGGTGATTGAGTGACAACATCAAGTATCAATAAATCAAGAAGGATAAATAGAATCACCCAATAGTCTTTGCTTGTTTAAAATGTAAGTGGACATCCCAACAAAACAATAAATGATTAGGAGGATGAAGTCCATCCTACCATTTCATCCATACATGCAAACCCATTTCATATGCTTTACTGTTGTTAAAATGTTGACGTTACAAACTGGAAAGCCTTGACTGTACTCAGAGTATACGTATGTGACTATGTGACGGTGTCGTGAATCAATGAATGTTGCCGTATCCCTGAGTTGTGTAAGCTCAACAAGCAACGGCAATATGTGAAGGCTATTACACCGAACAAAGTACTTTATGTGATAAGTATTAAATTGAAAAAAAGTGCGAAAATACATCGATAAATTAAGGATACATCTTCTCTTTATCACATATACCTATATAAAAAATTCCATACACATATTGCATCTTTCCTCGCGCTCTTGGTCTGTGGTGGTATCATAAAATGGCGTACCTACATGTAATTAAAAATAAAACAGCTCGTCTTCCCTTTGGCTTGCATACTCTACTGTTGCGAAGCAAGTAAACAAATAGATAATCGAAATTAAACAAAGAGAAATGGCAAAAAGGAAGGACAAAAATGTCATAGTAAAAGGGGAAAATAGAAACAGCTTCCTATCATTTCAGATATGCACAGGCATATATATACTTACGTCGTAGAAACTAGATACACAGCACTCAGAAATTTTAATGGTGTTTCGTTTGAAGTACCCGAAACTGCTACAAAAGTTGTTACGCTTAATCATCATCATCACACTCTCCACTCGATGCCGAGAGTGAACTGTGAACTATTTGGCAGGCCAGGCCAGGACGGCATGGTTTGGGCATGACATGTATTTTTGTGTGCCAGTGCGCTGCGCTGGTGGCAGAATGATTGGCAACAGGCTGTCTGGCATTCAAGGAGGAACGCTAAGAGGCAAAATATATGTAGTCTGCTCTAAATCTGCGACATAGCTTTAATTTAATAGTGAATTCATGTAAACAAGCTCTTATATATCATATAGGTGCCTACTTTAATTGTCTATTGTATATGTATAAAATTAAAACATAAAAGTACGATTTAATGTCATCATCATATACTGATATAATACTGACAATAATATTATCGTACCTGCCTATTTTTCAAGCCAGAATATAAACGAAAGAACAAACAAACTAGTTTATCAGAATGAATGACGCCTGTACGTAATGAAATCACATTGTGAAGAAAGGGCAGAGAGATAATGCAAGGAATAAAAACAACTCATCATCTCTTTTGATGTAATGCCTTTCGTCAAATAATTTAGATACCTAAACAAAAAAATCATCTTGAGGGAATCTGGATCAGTTTCAAAGTAAATTATTTAAGCAATCCCTGTTCCATTCATTTTATAATCTATTTTTTTAAATCGTTTTAATCTCAGCCCCACCTGAACCTCCAGCTGTGTGAACAATATTTGGTATGTAACTATGCAACATAATAACAAGGTTCTCTGGCCTGGCATTTTTTATTACTGGTCACAGCTTTTGAACAAAAAAAAGCAGTAAAACTTGATGGTTGCTTATATGTGTAAGAAAAACAAACAAGTTGTTCATGCATAATACTTTCTCATAAAATTGATTAAATTAAATTAGGGACTGCCACTCTTTAATTTATCCTTCAATTTAACAGCGATTTGGCCCACCCTTTATTTGCTTATTAGACAAGTGGTGTTGTTATTATTATACACTGCCATTTTATTGACTCATTGTCACCAGTTTTGCTTGAGGCACAAGCAGCCGATATTTTTATCCAGAGTATGGAGAACGCTCCAGATCCGACTCCGAAGAGTCTATATAGTAGTCATCGCGATGTCTATGCCATTCATTATGTACTTGATTCTAATCAGATCACGTTTCTTGCTTATATTTGCTCGTCTTGAATGGAACTACGAGAAATACTAGTGTTCAAAAGTTAATTGAGCCAATCATTTTTACAACTATATATAGTACTTTGAGTAGCAAGCATCCATATGTCCACACGAAAATAAAAAGGATGATAAAAGACACTTGTGCTTCTTGAAGTTTGGAAGATATTTATAATATGTCTTTTTATTGCATCAGTGATCGTAATCACGTCTTGAGAGTCAGCTTGGTGTCATAACAGGAGAGTGTCATGGAAATATTTTTTACGGGATCATGAAATGTTTGCCTGATTATTGGTTTTGTCGTGTCGGAACGTCAGTCCATCTCAACTGTTCCTGTTCCTAGTTACGTACACCTTACATTATGAGTACTCTGGAGACGCTCACTGTCAGCAAATTTGTTTTGACAGCCGAACTTTGGCTTTTGACCACAACCAAATTCATGAGCAATATTATAAATAAGTTGGAATTGAATCTGTCAACTCTGGTTGGTTAAATTTTATATTACATACATCCGCACCTTTCATAAATATGTTTTTGTAGAGAGTAGAAACTATTATAGGGATTATCTCAAGTGATTTATTTTTAGTTTACACTATTCTTTTTGGTGCTTAGTAAAGTGTGTGAGCTACTAAATGATAACGAATCGATTAGGATATGCATGCAAAAATCTAAATAGGTAATCGAATAAAAAATATAAGACCTTCATCTTTGGATTCTTATAATAGTTTCTACGCAAATGACCCCATGAGAAAATAGCAAGTCAACAAGCAAAAGAAACATATAATACGTAATATTCAATACTCACGCCTCATGAACACGTACATGAAAAATGACAACTTTTACGCTGATTTTGCAGTTTACTTGATATACATACCTATGTTACTGGTGCAGAGTGCGAAATATCTTGGTTTCAGAATCTCCACAAGGAAAACTTTTCAAAGGTTCATAACTCATTTGTGGCAAATGCTCATACATGCAGTTGGTGGAGGTGATTAACAGATTCAGCAAGTCATATAACATGGGACATATCATGCGCTAGATAATACGGTTAACGAATGAATAGTAATAGCCATTGAATTATATAATGTTTTGAAGCGGTGTTCCAATTCCAATGCAGTATGAGTGCTGGATTCATTCGCATTTGAGCCGCATTTGTTTATCGAACTATCTAACTTCATATAAATACAGCACGAAGAAAATGAATTGATAACTTACCTTTAGTGTAACCGAGGCTCAGGTGTAGCTTGAGGATGGCTTATTACTTTAAACGACTAGGATCGCAATCATTAATTTGCAGATGCAAAAGTCCTCATTCAAAAGGATAATAACTCCGTAACAAGGTAAAGCAAAAGTTCGTTAAAGTATTTAATTGTTCCACCAATGTTGAATGTTCCCAGTTTTACAAAAACTGACAGAGGCTATTCACCAGACTTTTCCAAGAATTCGAAAGTTTTATTAAGACACCAATAACAACATATTATCATATATGCAAACGGCACTTTTCTCCATATCATCTGCAGACACTGCAGTCACTTTTGATTATCAAAATCCTCAATGTCTAATAATTTATGTCAGTTTACTTTGAGGTTTCAACCCTTTCACAAACACTTTCCTAACAAACCTCGCAGAAATTTTCAAGCTCCACTTCTCCCTTCATCTTCTGTGCGTTTGCTTTTTGGTACTTAAATTATGCAGAGTTTCGCTTTTCACTTTCTCTCTTCCTGCAGCAATGTCTCTGTTCCAAGTCCATATGCAACACAGCAATCTTCCACACTATGTATCTCGCAAAAAGTAACGTGCAACAAACAACATATAAACAGCAAAGGATGTGTGCGGTTGTAGCAGGGCATCAATATTATGTAATTTTCTCTTTTGAAGCGCCACAGAAACAGGGTCCTCTCCCTACATTCCACGGGAAGGAACTGAAAGAGGTGCAAGTGTAAAAATCTCTGCGGACGGTTTCAAGTCTCTCAGTCAAAGCAAAATACGACCACTGTGATCCAACTATATAGCAAAAATGTGAAAAAGAAAACAGTGCAGTTGAGAAGACCGAGCCTTTTAAGCATACAAACTCTGCTCCTTGTTTGCCATTTGCAGGCTGAGGAACAACTCTATGTGTCTACTCTGCTGTCACGCTTTTCGTCCCAGAGTTAAAACGATACATAAAAAAGTAGGTGGCACATAGAACTGCTGCTAGGGTAAATCCGCTATATATCGTGCTGGTGGTAGTAGTAAAAGAAGACTAGGAGAGGGAATAAAAATAATGTTTATTTCTGCAATGCTCACTCTTCTCTTGTACAATTGTAGAATGGGAATGGCAAGTTTGGGTTGTTTGGTGCAGAAGTGAGTCCATGGGAATGAGAAAAGAAAAAGATCTTTGCGAAAAATATTCTCTTGTGTATGATGATATTATGGTATATTGCCGAGATGGAACTTTATGTGTTTGTGTGACTATGTATATGTATGAATTGTAGTATTGTAGTCTTTGTCGTTTTTATCACATTCCAGCAAGTTACTTGCTCTTCAGAGACTTGATGAACAGATAGGACAAGAGGAAGGCGACTGACTGAGCTGAAACCACACAACCACGTGTGGGCTACATACTTTTAAATATATACAAGAGTAAAATATGTATGGATGTTAGGGCACAACACTCATCTTGGCTTGTGATGATGTGAATAAGATGATATGTTAGGCATTTGTATCTATCATCTATGTAAGTATGTATCTTCATATTTCTCAATTCTCTCCTCTGATGATGTTTCGTAACAATACATTTGTATCGAGTATTATGGTGTGGTGAACAGTATGAAACCAGAATCCTGAAGATGTTGATTAAAACTGGTTATGTGCAGTGTATATGTATCACATAGTATATTATATGTATGTACATTAGGTACTGTTCACGACGTTAAGCTTTTTCGTTCAAAAGTTGTGTCTGTTTTATTAAATTAATTTACGTTCCATGACCACTATTCTAAATTTATTGCATATTAGTATACATTCTACGGGAAGATAGCAAATGCAGTTATGTAACTTGTGCAAGCACTTCTTGTTTAATTAGAAATTAGCCTTGAACTGATCTGTTCTCAATGTTATGTGTACAAATAATGTCTTTGTTTACTCACTTTCGAAATGTTAAAATTTCTATTTAAAATGCTAATACAAACCTCTTGTTTTATATGCTCTTCGCAATATTGCAAAAAATTATTGATAGGGACTGCACTATACACGAAATGATTTTTTTATGTTAACATGACTTATATACATAGGTACATATTTATATATAACATCAATGTGCGCTACTTCAGTGGTAGCTTACAATTACAAGTCAGTTGTCAATGTTAATATGCGAATTTCCAAGATAAAAAATCTACGTTTCATTGAAGCTTTGTTCCCATTGTACGATGTATATAATATGCACAACACACACCAAACTTACCTGCAGTTCATATCAATATATAAAACTTAGGTATAAATGTTTCATTATATTCAAGCCTGATCATTCTGGACTAACGTTTATATGCATCGTTTGCAATATATAGTGGATGTGCAGGTTTTATCTCTAAAAGTTTGCTAGAGGCTGCTGGATGTTGCTGGTTGGTGACTGCGGATGTGATCATCATATCATGATCGTGCAAAAGAATGGACCTACTATATGGACCATGACCATATCATGTAATGATGATACAAGTAGTGTTATATGTATGATTTTTTTACCAAGTTAGTGAGGTACCCTTCTGGGGTTGGTACTTTTGAGTATGCTCGACAGCACTTAAGGAATGGCATGGAAAAATGAGCATGATACATAATAATATTATTATACCCTATATTATTAAAATATCATCAAGTAGTAAATTCATTATAGATTCCTAAATTTTTGCATACTATGCAATGTGGATACATTCTATTTGATTGTATTATTAGTTTTTTTTTTCATTTGTACATAGAACAAGTTAAATACATAAGAAAAAAGAAAAAATGCATAATATTCGTTTATTGGAAAGATTGTAAGACATGCAATTGTTATATAATTTTTAGCAACCCTACAGGCTTACATCTTCCCATCGCATCGTTGTCAATGTCAAACAACTAAAATAGAAATAGAACCACCACGCTGTAAATAAGCCACAACTCACAAGTCAACATTTTGGACCTGTCTGTATTTACAAGGCACTGAGGAAGTTGAGAATTACGGATTATTTTTTATTTTCGATAAACTGAATTTGAATTCTAATTAGGTGTATGCGTGCTATATTATGCTATCTTGAAAATGGTAGCTTTTCAACTTCAATAATATGTTTTATGTATGAGTTTCTTAACAATATTTTTTATTTTCTTGCTTTCATCTACATACTACTTGGATCATATAAGTGCATAATACAGTCGTTGTAGCTTTACTTAGAAAATCGAGATCTTTAGAAACCATGCCAGAGTCACAGCAGTTAATGCATTCGACAATAATCAGTTGTCCTCATAAAATACTGATTCTACTTAAGAGTGGTACTCTGTGATCAAGATATTGGTTTATGCTTCTACTTAGGCCTATTTTCTATCTTTCCGGAATGTGTCTTCTTCTCACTATTCATGATCCACGCATATGCAATACCTTTCTATTTTAATTATTCGCAATATATTCGCAGTATTCGCAAAATAAGGTTTGCTTAATTAATGTACAAGTGTATAATTTATGATTCTTACAGGCATGAGTTGTTACTTCTCTAATTCTATAGGTCAAAATTTAGGATGAAACATTTTATGAAAAAGATTCTATGGACAGTGTTATAATTCGTAATATTACTTACAAAACTGCAGCAGTTATTCTTCTTCGAATTACATAAGCATTTTGTATTTTACTAAATTGCTTCATTACTGTAACAATAACAATACGTTTAACCGGTTATCCAAAAATGTATTTTTCCCTACGTATGCTATTTGCTATAATATATGAGGTAAAAAAGATGAACGAAAAGCCTGGAAGTGAAATTGAAGTAAAACGTGTGCAAAGTATTTACATACACATTTTATCAGAAAGTGCTGCATGGGTAAAATTCTTTTGTACCATGAATCCTTCCATGAATGATGTGAAGAAACAAAACAAATAAAAACCTTAACCCGGTGGACTCATTCGCGCTAGTCATGTTGTACATAGAAGACATGTGACTTACCAGTACCTTCCCAAATGATGGTGAATTCTGTATTGAAACATAGATGGAAGAACTGATGCATAAACGTTGTAAAAGAGAAATCCTTGTTGTTTTGACTTTTGATGTTTGTTGAAAATAATGCTACCCGTGTGAAATAGCTTGAAGTTGGAGAAAGAAGATGAAATCGTGAATGTAGCTAGTAAATAATGTATTGTAAATATAATCAAGATGACTCAATTCTGAAGGTGCTGTGACGATGGTTAATATATCTCACAATCACAACAAGTAGTATTTAGAGCAGCTCTTGTTTTTCTGACGCTTTGCATTTTAGGTTGCAGTTAAAAAACTGTTGCTTTCACCAGGTCCCCCTTCCTGCGTAGAGTAAAA
>JAQIXW010001573.1:0-18645 GCA_034700685.1 Willowsia buskii | reverse complement strand
GCTGTAACTGTAGGTAACTTTAATGATAACAATCATCAAATTACATGATAGCTCACGCAGATAATCACATTGTTCCCTGATTCCATTAGTTTTGCTTAGTCACGTGGACATACGACTCATTCGAATAAAGCTGTTCCTCGAAAGAAGCTTATTTAAATAAAGGCATACCAATATAATTTGAATATCTGGCTGCCTAAAAACACTCAAATTATATATTACGTGATCTAAAGTTCGAGGTTGGTAGCATAAAATCTTGTCACAGCTCCTTCAAGTGTATAATATAAATCATCGACTTACACGTGTGTCAAAAATCTATTTTTATTTTATGCAATATCACATTGAAACTTCGAAGTGTTTACGCCGAATAACATGTATTATTAATGGTTTTGTGTGTTTGGCAAAAATTGATAGAAATTTCTTTCCTTGTGGATTATTATAGCTTTCATTTTTGATCTGTGGCATATTAATGCAGAAGATACAAGTTTTACTTTTTTGTCAAAGAGCAATTTAGTCGATAAAATCTTTTTGTTAATGAGCCAGCCATGCTATTTAAAGGAATACCAAAATATAAGCTAACTGCATATATGATGGCTTAGCTTTAATAATTGTCATTTACGTAGGCAAATTCAAAGCAAAGATCTAAATGAGCTTAAGGACCGTTTTTATGATGTTTCAATACACTGTGTACTTGAATTTCTGCAAAGTATTTTTTACCGATTTCAATTGGAACGCTCAATACATGCAGTTCAAAACTGATGCAGTTAATTTACTAAATGTTCTGTTACCAATTAGCACTCGAGGAGTTTCTTTAAGGTAGTATTAGAGTTTTTAGATGTTTAAAATATAGTTGAAAACAGAAACGATTTGTTATGCTTAATCTGCATTGCCAATATAACGACAGGAGCATCCAAAACTATTTGTGTTGCGCATTGACGGTAATTGGTTGCACTCAATCCACACAAGTTCGTTGCATGCTTACCTTTCAATTTGGTATGAACCACTTGCGACAGATCATCTTTGAAATCAATACTAATGAACGTAGCGATACAAGAAAATTGCTGTCGGTACTTTTCTATCTAATTTAAGGTCATTTACATGTCTTGTTACAAATTTTTATTGCTGTTATATTGTAAAGCTTCAATGCTGTTCTTCTATGAATATAATAGGTATATTCTTGTAAAACTAATAAAACGGAAGCTGTTTTTCTATGAAATTTCAGAAACGATTTTATGTGGCAAAATTTTATCTCACCTAAAATGACGGAAAATTGACAAAGACACTCCCAGACACGCAAGGGAAAGAATTGATCCCAAAAATAGCATGTAGTGTACCGTGGGATACAGCAAATCATTCCTTTCCTATGGAGACATGTAAAAAAGAACAAATGCTTTATTATTTTTATATATATGCAATGCTTAGTGTATAAAGTAAAGGAAAACAGACAAAGCCTGAAGCTTTCTTGAAAGTATTGCGTAAACAAAAACCTGGAATCCGTTTATTAATTAGCATTTCAGTAATAGTCACATGGTTCACATCATTAGCGACTTTGTTTTTGTTATTATGTACAAATAAACACATTGCGGAAAATTGGTAAGGTACTTCATTATAGGGCATATGGTGATGCAAATGGTAACGTAAAGACTGAAACAAAAATTTCATAGTCCGAAAACTTCACAGATGTTACATAACATTATGGTGTTGATCTGCTTGCAGATGTTTCTAAAGCCTTTATTTTTTTACGATTCAAAACTGGTTGCAGCAATAACCAAGGTCAGTACTTGCTACCACATATTATGTAGGTATTTAAGAATTGTTTACGAGTTCCTGGAGCAACTTGTACGCCAAAAACAACGCAAACATTTTCTTACTTTATTTTTAGAGGGAATTTTTAAGTGAAAGTCGATTAACATGAGAGTTTTGACTCTTTTTTTACTTAAATTTTACATACGACGTAGAATGTAACATTAATATCACTGTCGTTTTTTAGATCGATAAGTTAGTTTTTGTTAAAATATTTATTTTTTAATTAATAAGTTAAACATAACTTACAATTTCCCTCAGGTAATCCTCGAAAGACTCGACGCACTCGTCATAAACTGATTCATTTTCTTCAGCCCATTCTCCACTCTTGAGGCAGGTTCTTTTCACGTTTCCTATCGTAAACAAAAAATGTTACTTGGGCACATACTTATCAGTTTCTTAAAACATGCACGTTTATATAGTATCTAGTTGAGAAAAATGGAGCATCTATATTTGTAACCCTGACAATATGAAACTTTAACGAAACTTACTTTTTTTTGTTCTTCAGTTTTAAGTTTTCAAAATATTATGTGATGTTTTTATCAATGGATCATAACAAGGAGTGAAAATATAAGGTCATAAGATATTATTTCGTTACCTTGAAGATGAACTGCCTCAATTGGATGCGCTTTCTCGAATATTTCTGAGCATGGTATTGTTACTTCCGTTCCGGATATGGTTTCCGGCCAGCAATAGACATTGTCCCACATTCCTTCACAAAATGTACCTACGCAATTTATTTTAATAATTTAAAAAAAATTCATCTCCATTTTATTTAAGGCACTAAGGCTATATAGGAAGCTGGTACCTTTGACATTATCGCTATTCGTAAGTTTAAACCACAATCTCAGAAGACACTGAACGCCCGACTCGGAATTTAATTTTGTCAACTGTTGCTTTTGCCATGAGCTTAAGGCGTTGTAAAGTAATGTGTAATTCCAAGAATCTCGACTTCTTTCTGCTACCAGTGAGCTCATCTTTGATAAACAAGTCTAGTCACTGAAAGCCCACCTAGTAACTAAACAAATGAACATAAATATTTTCACGAAAGTGGAAGGTCTATTTAAACTACCAGGGGCACAATAACTTTAATATAGACAAAGCCATCGAATACCATTAAGACAAGCACCTTTTTTTGTGATATGTACACCACCAAATGCAGATGTGCACTGGGTGCTGGCTTGGAGAAAGCAGTTGTTTTTCTAAAAGAAGAATCAGATATCACGGGTATGCAATGCGCTGCATTATCTGAAAATAGGAATGTTCTATAGCTAATTCTTAATCTTTTTCAGTATCCAAATGAGTACAAACGGTACTTTTGTTAATACTAATAAAATATTAGAGCTTCCACCAACTTTAAAAAGTTCTGTCATTATTTTTCAGTTGATTTTTGCATTATAAATTACGCTCCCATTACCCGGTGGGATTATATATTGGTATCAATACAACCACTTGTTAATTACGTGCTTGCTTAAGATTGCCATTTTTATGTCCCGCACAGGTTTTAAGGGACGTTTGATTTCTTTGATTATTTTTTGGGTTTCATATGTCAGTATATGCTCAACTGCCTAGCTTACCCCATATTTTTAAACGTTTTGTGTTAGCTGTAAGTTAAGATCTACGTAGTTTAAACGAGTACGATTCGTAGAGAATCACGCCCACATATGTCTCAGAAGTAGTTGCTCCCCCACTTTTAATGTATGAGGATTTTGAAAATCGGAAAGTACTGTTTTTATGATTTTATGCGCTTCTCGCTGGGCAGAATGGCACAACACTTCCAACCAAATCGGATACATCGCTTAGATGTGAAAAATTGCCCTATTATTACTGCTACTAACATTTGCATAAACTTTAGACAGTGTAATATTATACCGAATAAAATATTCTATCAAACCGGAAAACCTCCCACACAGCCTAAATGCTTATGCAGATATAGTTTCTTTGCCAATTCGTCCATATAAAAGCATTGTTATCTTAAAAGATTAAGATCATTCATGTGTCAGATTTTCTTGAGTAGGTTGCAAAAGCATTTATTTGACTTGTAAATTTCAGTTTAAAAAGTTTTAGTCGTATAAAGTTTTTATAAAGCAATATGCCTACTATAATTTTGTACATTATCTTATCACACCTTTTTGTGGTAACATTGTCCGCCAACATGTTGCATGATCCAAGTAATATGACCGCCATGAAATCTGATAGGATGTGTAGCGACTTGAAAGGTGACTTTTTTAAAAGCTGACATTCAACAAAATAAATTATTACCCTATTGACTTAAATATGCGAACGACTTTTGTTTAAATTTTGTGATATTTGATATGTTATAGCTCTGTTCCAGAGAAAGTATTCGGAGTATTTTAAGCAACATGGGATGCGGACAAATATTCTCCATAATTGCAAAAACTTAACAAAACGTGGATCTTCCCAAATACTTATAAAACGAAGTGGTAGAGCAGCTTGTAAGTATGTATATATTGCTTAATTTTAAAAACAATAAAAATGCAATGATTTCAATTCAGTTACTCTTGTTTTTTCAATTATATTGAAGTGCTGGACTTGCTCGACTTTGTGACAAAGCCGATCAAAAATGAACCAATTTATGTCCCATCCGTCCTCTTAGCAAGAAAACAAAGAAACGTGTACGCACTTCAGATCTGGAGAAAGCTGTTCTTTATGGGGAAATAACGCAACTAAAGTGCCTAATGACAAATTAGGATATATTGATATAAACTTTATGAATGTACACGAATTTTTTTATTACAGATCACTTAAAAACGATTACGAGTTACTATTATCAGTTCCAACAAGAAGCACTACAGTACAGGGTGTATTAGCTAAATGTCTAAAATTAATTTTCGCGTGAGCCAACATTTGATCAACTAATAAAAGAATAGTAGCTTTAATCATGTGATTATATACTATCCTCTCATTAGTTAATCAAATTTTACCTGGCGGGAAATTTAACTTTTAGCAGTTTGCTTTTGCCCCATGAACAAATAAAACAAGAGTATGTTATATGTTCTAAGCACAATAAATTGTGATATTTATGATATCAAACCCTTGAATTAATCCCGAAAGTCGCCAAAGGCATGCTGAGAAATTTTAAGCGGCGTACAGCTTTATGATTTTATTGTATCATAGTCTTTTATTCCTTAACCGATTTACCAAATAGCTTTTAATTGGCAATGTCTATGTTCTTTGTCAAATGTGACGTTGCACAGCAAATAATAAAACCTAACTTTTATATTTTTGTCTCTTATGTACAATATGGTGAACCAGAGGCCCTTGTAAAATATTTTTAATCAGTACAATATACCGAGGCTACTGTTAACAGTCCCAGGTTTGTTGTTTCCAACTTGTTTGATGCCTACGTTGACCACATAAGAAAGTAGGTTGAAGCAGAAGTACCATTCAGCTAGATTTTGTCTTGTGCTTTTTAAAATGTATTGCTGATATGTATGTTTCCTGTACCAATTTTATAAAATAATCACGGATTCATCGAAAACAAATGCGTAGTTTAAGATGAACATGATTGTAATGATAAGCAATTTTTCTTTTTCTCTGTGAGAAATGATATAAACAACATTGTAAATACGCTGAAATAAAATACCGATTGATTCGAAGTGTGAGAGAGGATCTTAAAATTGCGTAACATTTAATTTTCATCAAAAATTTTGTTTTTATAAGGGCTTCGTAAGCCATATTTCCATACTCTATTATTATTGACGTTAAACTTATATGAGCTTATGCTACTTCATGTCTATTAAATCCGTTTTCTGGTAATATTCTAAGCTGTATGCGTTACCACACCAATTTACAAAACTTCAAATATACTAAACTAACCATACTAAACTAGTCAAAACTAAATATAAAGCAAAAGCAAAGTTAAAACAAAGAAGGTCTGGAACTGTCCATTTATTCAACATGACATTACATATACTGTGGAACACATATAAACAATTAGATCAGCACATATATATTTTATTTTAATGAGCGTTTATCAAAAAAACTTTTGTTACATTATTATGAATGGAACAGTGCTTAGGCAATGAACTATGTAGATCTACAAATCACGTTTTTACTTTATATAATTTTGTAAACGTGCGTGTCTAATAGATTACTTCCGTAATTAATCATTGATCGCCCACGTTTGAAAACAAATATATCACCCCACACAAGAAAAATATTGTAAAGGGTCATCTTAATAAAATTTTGTGTTATGGTGGACTTCCGCTTTACTGCGTAGGACGTGGGATCTTAACAAAATTGGATGCGTGTTATCTCTTGAGATAAATGGCAGTTTTTAAGTTTGAAATGATATTTGAAAGTGATACGAAAAAAAACTTCACAATATGATATTGCACTTAATTTTTCATCCCTATAATATCAGGTTTTTCAAATGGATTGTATCATCACAATGCGGGGGATATTATTTTGCATAAAGATTGCATGTGCTTTAGTTTAGCGATGTGTTTTAGTATACTAAACAATGACAAACACGTTTTGTTAAAGGCAGACAAAACTTGTTTAACATTAATCAACTTTGTAACACAATAGGTTGTCAATGTTTCTTTCATAAATAAAAAAGTCCAAATGTTTCCCAACTGTTAATTAAGAAAGCTACGGAAAAGCATTATATCTTTTACACAAAACGCAATCATTATCATTCAAATACAGAAATGATTCGTATAATCTTCAAAAACTCAGGTACATGTCTTTTAATGCTTACAGTTTGTAGGCGGGAAGATAAGGCACTCTTTTAAAAGTATTAACTGTTTTGCTCAAAACAAAAGATTCTATAAGGCTAAGATTTTCACAAGCTCCAGACAAATTGGTTCCGGTATAACCCACATCTCATCCATGTCAGAATATCTCTTCCAACAGTTCTCCTGAGCGGTCATTGAAATGACATAAGAGCCAAACAATCCAGCGGGCACACCTGCTGTTCATATACAAAAAGAAAACAAAGTTTTCAGATAAAATAAAACTTCCGGCAACAACCTCACGTTTTCAGAATTGTTTTGCACACCCCTGCCGATAACGTGGTAAATTCTAACTTGATAAGTATTCTTAGTGGTGATAACGCCTGTAGTCAGTGCAACGTTGCGATATAGGCCTTGAACAAAAATCTCCACCTGATTGATGAAAATGTCAAGTAAAGAAAAGAAAAAGTTTTACAAAAGATTTACTAACAAGCAATATGATGAACAAATATACTTTAAAAATATATAAGCAATACTTCTAGAAACTTATGCAGAAAGAACTCTGTTGCAATTTGTAGACCGTAGCTGTTGGTGTGACCGATAACAAAGGCTTCTGCTATGATGAACATGGGAAGAAATCTAAGAAAAGGAAAAGCATCAGTTGAGCGAGAGCAGTAACACGGTCTCAATGTAGCCATCTGTTTAACAAAATGTTACAAAGAAAAAGAATACATAATGTATAATAATAAGAAGGAATTTATTCTAAGCTAATAATCATGAGGAAAATCGGTAACAAAAACATTATGATAGACAATATGTGGGTATATAAGCATATACTTTCTTGCATCAGTCATTTTCCTGTCGGTATTATGCACTTATTTCAAATCTGAATCATAATTATTAGAGCTAATCACGAATCATTTCCGTCTCAGATACATTGTTATGATGTATCCGGCAAGATGAAAAGAAAGAGATCTACAAACGGAAAGTTTTCTGTTGAAACATATGTTTAGTTACACAATCTAGAAAAGAGTTGACAATTGAAGCTTGTTTGATTATTCATTTTACTACTATTTTACTCTTTTATTCTCAAATATCCAACAACTATGGGAGAGACTAAGCTATGGTGAATAGCCATAGACGACATACACTCGGCAAAACTTCTGAAGTAATTAACATTTGGAAATATTTTATTGGTCCCAAATTTTTAATGATTCTGCGCAAATTTTCATTTTTATTTCGTGCACAAAAAATGTGGACATTTGCGTGCACTAAATTTTCATTATTCTGCGCGTAATAGAATTTCCCAAAAAACACATTATTCTGCATAAATTTTTATTTAACTTTTTTTAATCAACATAAATATTTAGACAATTTGTCCATGAAAAGCTATATTAAGGAAATCCTTCTCATAGTGAACCTTTAGCTTTCATTCTTCTCTTGATGTCCTTAAAAACAAGACTAGGACAGCATGGATGTTGTTTTACGTGCTACATATTATATATTGTTTAAATAGATTATTGGAACAATGAATTGGTTATTGATTTATTAGAAAGTGAAAATGACGTTAACGAGTGAATTAAACAAAGGCTTACATATCTCAAAAACTTGATGATTTTCCCCAAAAATAATTACTTCACAAATGCATGACTTTGCGCAGCGCACAAATCCGTTCATAATTTCACGATTTGGAGAGAAAATTAAAAACCCGAGCAAAAGTCCGGATTTCACTGGGTCGAATATTTACTGCCTTAACATTTTACAAGCTTTGTGAATGGAGACTACGTCAACATTTTTATCACATCACGATTCTACACACGTTTTGTTTAGAATCAAATTACAAAACTTAAGTCAGCCACCCTCACCATTTCATCTAATTAAATCCAAAGTAGAAATTATTAGAGTTTAAATTTTGCATTTCTTTTTTTAATGGAATATCTTCTTAATTGCAACAGAAGACAGCATACTATGATGCCTTTTAAGCGACATAGTTAACCTTCGTAAGGGTAAATATGCATAAAAAGTCTATATTTTTACCTGAATGAAACTATATTTCTGTATATTATGCTTTATTATAGAATAATTTGACAAAAGATTGTGCGTAGTAAGTAGATCGTAGAACATTCGATGTGTAATCCATACTTTTTATTATGATACTCAAACAAGTAATACGATATTGCAGAATCAGAGTAATACTATAGCATACTAATGATATGACACTGCTTACATATCCAGATATACAATCAAACTGCCGGATATGACAATCTGAACTGTGTTAATTTTGAAAATGGCAATGATGCCTTCACACACAGAAACGTATTTACAGTATTAAAGTCTTATAATTTAATAACTTGCTATATCAAATCAAAATATACATCGACATTGACTTTAATTTTCCTTTGCTCAATTTTGAATAAATATATTCAATAAATTGAAAATGTTAAGAAAGTGTAGCAAAAACACATCTCTTAGACGTGCGCTATTCAAAACTGCCTAAAACACTATTAAGTGACTAAACTGAGAAAAATATGCGCACAATTATTTTAACAAACCGGAAAAGCTCCCACACGTTTTGGTTTAATTTACACATATTTTGGGGAAAATATCTTAGCCAATTCAAATTCGACCCTATAAAAGCATATTTCATGAACAAGATAAAGATCATTCGTGTATCAGATTTTCAGGAGTAGGTACCTAGAAAGATTTGTGAATTTTGTTGTTTGTTAGAAGTTCAAACACAAAACAATGAAAGGTATAATGGTTTCCGCATTAACGTACGTTTTCCTAACCACCATTTTTGTAGCGACTGTATCTGCAAACAAGTTGCATTCTCACAGTATACGTGCCAACAAAATGGGTCCAATCTGCAGCAAATTGAAAGGTAAATTTTTAAAATTCATTAAACTCATGTTTTATACAAGGTTGACCTTATAATTACGGTATTGTTATACTTTACAGTCATGTTTGAGATCAAGAATTCAACATGTCTTGTGCAACACGGAATCAATATAAATATTCTGAAAGCTTTTTATATCATTGGCTGCAAAACCATGGAAAAGCGCTTGTCTTCACCAATGATGAAAACAAGAAACCGTAGAAGAGCGTGTAAGTTACTAAAAGTTTAAACATTTTTAAAATTTAAACAACAAATATTTTAGATTTACTAATTTTGTTTTTAATTAAACTATAGTGTGGGACTTGCTTGACTTTGTAACTAAACCGGTCCATACAGAAACAATATATGCGCCATCTGTTCTGATGCCTAAAAAGCCAAAAAGCTGTACTGGATATCGGATCTGGAATCAACTTTTTTCTATTGGAAAGTAAGCGTGCTGCAAGTTTAATTCACAAATT
Organism: Willowsia buskii; assembly: GCA_034700685.1. NCBI lineage: Eukaryota > Metazoa > Arthropoda > Collembola > Entomobryomorpha > Entomobryidae > Willowsia > Willowsia buskii. Next base: position 8,791 of record JAQIXW010001573.1, on the reverse strand, counting down.
ATAAGCTCTCAAAAATATTTAAAATTTATTAAAAATTTATCTGCATCTGAAACATCGGTTCAAATTATCTAATTCTGTTGAGTTATTTATAAAATACCTGATTACTTTTATGAACAAAACGTGGCTTAGAAATCAGGGTTGACTTTAAATTGTTTAATAAACAGTTGTTCACATTGTCGCTTATATGATATAAATAAATAACCATGCTTAAACGTATGCTAGTGTTTAATCTTTAAAATTAATAAATTATTATGAGCTTGTGAAACCATTAAGAATATAACTTACAGTTATTTCTATTATATTGCACATCTAAAATATTCACCAATATCTTAATTGTTTTAAAATTAGAAAAAATAAAGATTTGATCCTTTGGTCAAAGCGTTTTCATATCTAATCTGTGGTAATTGAAAAAACGCTTTGTCAACAAGTGTTTTTATTTATTTCTCCATTTCTTTAAAAGTCCTGATGACAATGACCATATTTATATTTATTAAGTATTTTAAGGGGTAATGCGTTTATTGACCACACCTACTTTCATCACTCCATACTAAATTGATTTAAAGAATTACACGATCAATTTCCGGTAAACACCCACAAGTTATTTATCCTTTTGATACGTTAGTGCCCCTAACATTTCATGTATGGGGTATGCACATCCTCTTCAATAGTCAAATAACAACTTTTGCGTAGAAGACGATAAAAGTAATTGATACAACACTGATACGATCATACAACATTTCATCATTAAATCTCTAGCGGTATTTGGTAGCTTAAATAAATTTATGCGACACAAAACGAAAATGATTGTCACTTGTTTGTTGACTAGAAACATGTTACGTTTTACGCGCACAAAACTTGCTTCCTGTAAACTCGAGCGTGTAACACGATTACCCTGCAAAGCATATCATAACGGTTTTGTAACCGGAAACACTGGCCAAGGGAAGATTGAGATAGTGTGAGTAGTTTAAACAAGTGTTGTAAGATGGTTATTCTTATCACAATACAATAGTCTTCAAGCTGTTATTGACAACGTTGCAGTATTAGGTTACTAGATAGCAGTAAAAACTTATTGGATAATTTATTTATAGTATTCCACGAAACATGTTTTATAAAAACGTTTTTTAAATATAAATACATAAACGATTAGTCTGCCTTCATCAAGCCGGATTTACATAAAAATGTATGATTTTCCTCACTCAACAATATGTACTCTATGCAGTTATTTAATCAAGTAGACTTTGATGTCTTTAAACACTAGATTAAATTCAATATTTTATTTCTAATAAGATGAGTAAACTTAAGCTCAAACTTAAAAGTGGAGATTAGGATTTTCACAATATTGTCATTGAAGTCTGTAATATTGATAAGACGAATTAAATGCAGCAAAGTTGAAAGCAAAGCCATACATATAATCCAAGTTCTACGTTACCTGGGCTCTCCTTTTCTATTGATGTATGTTTTAGTGGAGCAGGTACTAATGAAACTCTTTACTGGTTTGAGACATAGATCCGTTTCCACTTTTCTCTGGCTCAATATCAATTTCCTTTATAAGCTATGCCATGGAATGGATTAAAGACAGTCTCTGCAAGGCTTCCCAGCTAGACATATAACTTTTACCTGCAGGACTTTACCTTCTAGTTTTTTTAGTCCTCTCATTCTTTATGAGAAACAAATTTCATATTTTATCATAGAGTTTTTATAATTAGTCAATTTTACTGTCTGATACAATTGTTTTGTCAAATTATTTAATATTGATTTTGGATCATAATACGGTTATAAGATATCTATAGAAACAGAAACTACTTCTTGAATTACCTGCAAATAATAATCTCAATCTTACTAATTGCTGTTTAGAATCTCTCCAAATCACCATAAACTTTTAAGAAATGCTGCAGTTGGCGGAAGTGAATTCAGATTTTGAAACTCAATGTCTATCCAAAACCTGGTCAAACATAAGCAGCGATGAAGTCATTCAAGGTATTTACCTCTGAATCATATAACAAGTGTGTATTTAGCATTTGAAATATTCTACCGCTTTTTATTATAGAAACATTTTGCAATGTTGTCTGGGACAGTGTCTATTGCTGGCCGCCCACTCCTCCAGGAACACTTGTAAGGAAAGCTTGCTCGGAAATTTTTGAAGAGTCGTACCCAAAATATGCTGAATATCTGCAAGGTAGAGAAATAACTGTTTAATGTTTTGTTGTATAATAATATAATATTTGATTTAAAATTCGATTGAAGGTTATGGGAGCAGAGAGTGTTTAAAGAACGGCACCTGGAAGCAAGGCAACCAGACAAACTATGATGAATGTGCAGAGTCTTTTCAACAATATTTGAATGGAATCGTAAATCCAAATAGAAATTAACGCCACAAAATTTGGTTCTAGCTTAAGATGTTGATTTGATAGCATTTAAAAAAACTAGTTTACTAAATTTTGAAATTTGCATAATCAGGAAGAAACCAATCTGGTGGTTCCGTTTGTTCATCATATGCTCTTTTTTGGATCCATTTTCTCCTTGATTTGCTTGGGAGCATCACTTGCAATCTTTTATAACTATCGGTAAGTCTATTTTATATGCTTAGTTTTTCTTTATAGAAAACGGTGTTTTTTTTGTGTTCACTCAAAAAATCGCATTTTGTGCAAATATATTCTTTGAAAAGCACGTACCATTGAAATCGTAATGGGTTTTCAATGAAAACGAAGTTACACAAAAGTAGAGGAAAGCGTGGGCTCGACAAGGTAATGATGGTGGTGGTGGGCAGGGGGTAACATTAAGTTTTATATTTATGGCGAATTCGCTTGACCACAAGATTCTGCGAATACGAACACTAACATTATGAAAGCGAATTGACGGATGACAATGTATAGAAGTGACAGGAAGCAGCTAATGGAAATATAAATGCATGTGCCATTTACTTGTTTTTGTCAAGCTTATTGATTTGAAAGTAATTGATTATGTTGCATTACGTATTCTTTTATTCTGCGTATATTTTAGGTCCAGATGCCTGCAATGCGACCGTGTTACCATTTACGTGCAACTGATGCTTTCTCTTGTCCTACGATTCGTGCTCATGCTGATTATCTCTGAACCGTTTGTTATTGGTCATGCAAGCAGCTACAGAGATGTGGTAGAAAATAGAATCTTGAATCTTTTTTGTACAGAGCTATAACTATTAATACATTTAAAAAATGTCTTTTCTGTCATCTTTTTGTCAGGATTTCCTTTGCAAAGTGGTTCATGTGCTTTTTCTCTACTCCTCATTTTCTTCAATTAGTTGGATGTTCGTCCAAGGACTTTTTCTTAATGTTGCATTGCTGACAGGTGTTGTCACAATTGATACTCGGTATCAGCTTACGATTTATTTTGTGATTGGATGGGGTAAACTAAGATATTTATAGTTTATACATTATAAAATGTACATATATTATAAAATATTAAATATGCTTTCACTTAAATATGAGTTACAGGTGTACCAGCAGGATTTGTCGGGGCTTATGTGATTTCTATGATATTAAATAATCATGAGACCTGCTGGGAAGGATATTCGGATATGGATGAGCTGTGGATAATTTCTTGTCCAGTGATCATTGAGCTTGTGGTAATTTATTTTAAACAAACTAGTTAACTAACGTTTGCTTTAAAATGCTGAATTATTTTTTTATAATTCTTCACAGATTAACGGTTTATTTCTTCTAAACGTTTTGAGAATCCTGCTTGAAAAGGTTCGAAACTCAAATACCCGGTCAGATTCGTCGCAGTTGAAGTAAGTAGCTTATTGATTATAAATATTAATTAGTTTAATAATTATAATAGTTACAGGGCAGCAATTGTAAATTTTTTAAATATATTTTAATCTTCTTTCAATCTGCAGGGCAGCCGCTAAGGCAACAGTCATTCTTTTCCCAGTTCTTGGAATAAACTATCTCGTTCTTCTGTTCAACCCTGGGGGCGATTTTAATAAGTATTTTGTGATGCTCAATACTTTCTTTGGATCTACACAGGTGAAAATTATCATATATATTTTTTTTACAAAAAAAGTACTGTGATTTGCTTGTCATTTAGATGATGTTCTTTATTTGCAGGGAATCTTTGTTGCCATCGTATTCTGCTTTGCTGACAAAGAAGTGAGTGCTGCCATCCGACGATCAATAGCGAGAGCAAAAGCTAGAAGAATTGTGAACCTGGATCGAGGGCAAACATTTGTACAAAGAGAACTCACACCAACCATGCAAATTTTTACAATTTGTGAGACTAATCGACCTGAGAACAATATTGTTGAGCATTCTGTTTAAATATTTTTTCTCTTCGTACTCCTGTTTTTTTTCACTTTATCATATCAGCTATACAAAATTATTGTGAATAGCAATACGTTCAAGTTGGAACAAATTTTACATAACATATTTTAAAATCATCGTCAGAATCTGGAATAAACGAGATTATTAACAATTAACCTTCTCACGATTCTAAAACTATGGAGCATACAATTGGTTTTATGTTTTTTTAGGAATACAACCTTATATATTCATATTTTCAAATGGCCTAATACACTATTTTCATATAATATTTTCATTGCGTAAACTTATAGTTTTTACTTAAAGACAAATACCAGTGAAGTATTAAATTTCCTGCTTGTTTTTCATTTTTCATTGAACCAATCAAATCTACTTCCAGAAAATGTTACAAATGTTACTACAAATGAAGATAAAATGCGAATTTTCCTACAAAACTTAAATTGCGCAGAAAATAGGGATATAAACAAGCTACAGCTCATAAGCGTCTCGATCTGATGATATCAAAGAAAAGTCTAACGACCTATAATTCAATAGTTTCATGAATTTCGATATGATTTCATTTTCTAGAATTGATTATTGAAAAGAAAATGGAAATAATATGCAAATAAACATATACGTCATAACAGTATATTCCCAAACTCCCATGTGATATTTCGAGAATGGTTTGTCGAAATTTTAGACAATATATTTGAAAAATTGCTTTTTATACAAATGTATGTTGGTGGATTTGAAGGTGCACAACATAAAAGTGATATAAGCTTGAAGGATTTTGTAGATGCAAAACAGTTAACATGTAAATCTGTCTTGAGCAAAGCTTAGCCCATAGTAGAAGATGTTATCTATGTTGGATTATTGAAGCTAGAAGATTCTGTGAAACGTCTTGGCAAAATAAAGGAGATAATTCGAGTTTTGGAATTATCTGGAAAGTACATTCACCTGGAAGAGTATTTACGTTTTCTGAAGAATAAAGCTAATCGAAAAACAGACTTCAAGAAACATGACATGAGCTTCGATATATCGCATGTTTTTTTTTCTTTTTCTTATGCAAAAGGGTATTGGATCACAGGAGAAAAATAATCAATTTAATATTAAAGAAGACATTGAAAGCCTTGATACATAATCAAATTGAAATCGTTTTGCATAAAATTATATCATTCCAACATCATTGCTCAATATACTGAATCTAAGAAACTTCAAATAATTGTTTTCCCTTTTCGCCAATTTGCAACATTATATTCGCAATCTGTGTCTCTGTCACGTTTTAGTTGCGTATGCCCTTCAAAGCATCTCTTCCGTTTCTAATTTGCTGTCACGTTTTTTTTCTAACAAACAGGCTCACAAAGAGTCATTATTATTATGCAAGTAGCTCGTAACTAATTCAGGTAGAATTTTTGATATTTGTGATTTGGCGAAAATTTTCAAACTACAAAAAAGTATAAAGTTTTATTTTGCAAGCATTAAAAAAAATTATAATCATTTGTGTAAATGTACATGTCAGGAAAAACGGAAGTTCTCAACAAGTGAAAGCAAATTAGCAGACAGAAACGCAGGTTTATAAAATCATATACAGATTTTGGTTTGTCACGAAAAATTTTTACTGTGGAGTACAAAAGAAGAGATTTGCACTGTGTATGGCATGCACGCTCTTATAAAATTTTGATCTCGTTCTAAACGTAGAGCCAGTCACTGCCAGACATTTCACCCGAGCATAGTACTTGATCTTGTATTCGTGCTTTCTCCTACTTTCTCTTTTTACCCCGCCCGCCACTTAACGTTGTGCTGACAATGATGCTGTCTATCGATGAAGTTCCTGAAGGTGAGAAAAACATATGAAATATAAATGTGTAGTGAGCAACTAGTGACTTATTAGCTATATGTATTTGTATTTTCTCTTAAATTTAGAAACATTCTGTGATCCCGTATGGGACAGTGTATATTGTTGGCCTTCCACAAAGCCTGGAACAATAGCGAAGAAACTGTGCTCTGAAATTTTTGAGGAGTCTTATTCCCAATTTGCTTCTTATCTAACAGGTAGGAAAAATAACCAATTACTATTCATTAGAAGGATTTTTAGTCAAATAGATACATATTTCTGTAAAAAATCTGTGACCCTTTTCTTTTATTAAGGGCATGTGTATCGCGAATGCTTAAAAAATGGAACGTGGTCTACAGGCAACCAATCAAATTATGATGAATGTGCGGAATCCTTTCAGTTATATCTAAATGGAGTGGTAAGTTAACTTTTTTAAGTTTCAAAAAATATAACCCAGCCATATATATACTCATATTTATATTTGAACATTGGCAGATGGAAGACAACCTGTTAATTCCTGTGGTTCATCCTTTGATTTTCTTTGGATCCATTCTGTCCTTGATATGCTTGGGAAAGTCGCTTGCTATCTTTCTTCATTTTCGGTAAGTTTTAATTGCTTTTCATTATAAAAGAAAATATTTGTGCTGCAAACAAAATGGTTGGTATTAAAAACATTAGCCCTTTGGAAGAAAGAACTCAGACGTGACTAAAAGCAAATTAAAGACTAAAGTTAACATTTTTCTTCGAAATAAAAGTGTGTACTTGAGGAGATCATCAAAAAGTTGTACACACACATATATATGTGAAATTATACAATGTTTTCTTTTCAACCATGTCACCTGTTATTTTATACCTAATCAAATATGAGCATGTCAGTTTCTTAATATTTTTTGCGTAAGAAGGGCTCAAGAAAACCACTCAACATAATGGATTTCAAAAAGCATCTCTTACACATTTCTTAATGAAGAGTTAAGCTGTCTCAAGGCCAAATTTTGTGTATCATGTCTATTTACTCAATATGGACATACCGTAAATGCTGATATAAACGCCTCATCGGTATTACACGCTCCTTTATTAGGCGCCCCGGCGTCTATTGACTAAAAAGTCGACGGAGTACATTAAACTCCCCCTCTTTTACCCGCCCCCTCTAATAAACGCCCCCAAAATTTTCTTTGCATAAATACCGTAACGGGATGCAACAATTTGCAATGGCAAGCCTGGGCATGTATTTACACGCAACAACGAAGATTTGTACCTTTAAACTTAATATTCGATGGTGCTTCGATAATGAATTGGCTTATCTGCAAGCTATGTATATGAAGCTGCTGCTGAAATGTCTTACGGTTTTTCAATTAAAAAGTATTGACAAATGCATTTTAGGTTGACTGACGTTTAGATGGAGTAACACACAAAAATCGACGGAGTACTTTAGTTGCCACCCTCTATTACGTGCCCCCCTTTAATAAGCGCCCCGGTGTTTACTGACCAAAAAGTCGACGGAGTACAATAGTCGCCCCGGCGTTTATATCAGCATTTACGGTATTTCTTTGTCAAATCTTTATTTACAGATGTCTTCGATGCGACCGTATTTCTGTCCATGTGCAACTGATGCTTTCCCTAGTTCTTCGCTTTTCCATCATGATTATTATTGCAGAGCCTAATGTTATCGGTCATGAAGGCAGCTACAGAAATGTTGTACGTACATATTTAAAATTTTATAGGTTTTGTTTGAAAAAATATTTGCACATAAAGCTTACTTGTTTTTTCATGTTTGAACAGGAAATACTCTGCAAATCTGTTCTAGTCCTTTTCCTATACTCCACATTTTCCTCAATAAGCTGGATGTTCGTTCAAGGTCTATTTCTCAATATTGTGCTGATGACAGATTTGATAAGAATAAGTAGTCAATGCCAGTTTACTATTTACTATTTCATTGGATGGGGTAGATACTTTCACATAAATATTTCCTTTATGAAATACTATAATTTAAGAATGCTTGCATCAAATATTTTAAACAAATTTAACATATTCTTAGGTGTACCCGCTATTTTCGTGGGTGTGTATGTAATCTTCATGTTGGTTAAGCCCCAAGACTACTGCTGGAACGGGTATTCAGACATGGACGAGATGTGGATACTACTGGGTCCAATTGCAGTGGAACTTGTGGTTAAAAAAAATAATTTGCATTTACGAAATTGATATTCATACATTTTACAGTAAATAATTTATTAATAAAACCATATTTCAACAGATAAATGGAATATTTCTATTGAACATTTTGAGGATTCTGTTAAGAAAAGTGCGGAATTCGAGCACTCGGCGAAATCATTCACAGATAAAGTAAATCAATATATTTTAAATTAAAACGAGACAATCAAAGTAAACGTAAACAATTTTGTGTAATTTATATACTACTAACTTTTTCAGGGCGGTTGCCAAAGCAACTGCAATTCTATTTCCTGTTCTTGGACTTAACAACTTGATTCTTTTGTACAATCCTGGTGGCGATTATAACAAATATTTTGTTATGCTAAATGCCTTTTTTGGATCAACCCAGGTGTGATACAAATTACAAATAAGTTATCTTATGATATTTTTAAATGCTCGTTATTTTGTTTCAGGGTATTCTGGTCGCCATCGTATTTTGTTTTGCTGATAAGGACGTAAGTGCTGCCATTAA
>JAQIXW010001572.1:0-18646 GCA_034700685.1 Willowsia buskii | reverse complement strand
AATTAAATTACTCCAAAAAATAGAGCAACTCTTTCTCTATTTTTTGACATTTTTTAATTACCCGAAGAGACCTGAGAACATGTGAAAAAAATGCATGGCCGGGGACAACATTATTACGTCTTGAGTCCCTTTCTATAAACAAATCTGCTGTATGATGATAAAGTTGATTGGTAGATAGGCACTAAAACATTTACTGATTAATTCAAAATGTGTGGCAAAAGAGTGAGCATTTTATACCGCAGCTACGGATTTTACATACATACATGCATTGAAACATAAAACTCTGTGTACACTTGAGACGAAAATGTAACAAAATACAGACGCGCACACAAGCTCAAAGCTTGCTTACAATAATATAATTATGGAAAAGTAAAACGTGCTACAGCTTCAAGAATAATAGTTTTATAATCAGTCATCTAAGATTATGCATTGAATTGCAGAGCTAAAAACTTGTTTCCTAAATCTCAGCCAGAAGTGGTAGATGTAGTACACGTAGAAATGATTAGCAGAATACAGTATTAATTATGTTATTACAATATTTTTGATACCACAGTGCAGCGCAATTCCCTGCGATTTTTCTTAACAATACTTTTTGTTGAGTGGACTAGAGTAATGAAAGGAAGACACATAGCCGTGGTGCGTAGTAATATAACAAGCACAATTTTCCGGCTGCGATCATTCATTTTTTGGCATTTATTGTCAACTTAACGATTAGCTAATTTTTGCTTATCTCCGCTTTTGACGAGTCTGTCAGAAGAAGTGGCAACGTTTTCACTTGACTCTGCCATTGCGCGGACACTTGGAAAAACTTGACACCTGGCCATTCCACACCATCGACGTAAACTAAAATTTTCAAAGAAGACACAATTTAATTTGCAAAATGAAAGAATATTACTTGATAGTCATTGAATACATATATCATTTTATATAATCTTATAAGTGGTTGCTTCACTTACGTTTTATTGGGGTTTGAGACTTTGCCAAGCAAACTAATCTTGAGATTCCATCTGTGCATTGATTCTTTATATCTGAGTCTCTCTCTTTTTTCTTCCCTAACCTCATTACTGCAAAAAAAGTTTTTTGTGTTTAATGAAAATCACAAGTTTTAATGAACTTGTGAGCAGCCTTGATGTATGGAGCAAAAGCAAACTTACTTTTCTGTTTTTTCTGTTCCTTCAAAGTGTACGTAAGGGCCAGTGCGTTATCTGGAGTTCTTTGAATTGTCAGAGATCGAAAGGAAGCTTTCACAGAAGATTTAATGGTGCCTTTCCAAAAGTCGACTTGAAGTTCTAGTGGTTCTTCTCGGGGAGAATGGGGAGGTGAAGGAGGTGACGACGATAAATCTCCAGGGTCTTGCTGTTGCTCAATAGATGCTGAAGCGTATCCAACGTTAAGCCTGACCTCACTGATGAATGGAACAAATACCTGTGAGGATTCTTCATTTTCTTTAAAAGTAATCATCGCTTCGGCGACTGGAAGATTCACGATTTGCCTCCTTTCTTTGGCGACATTGGCATAGGAAATTATCCTCAATGCCATTTCCTCTGCTGGCTCTCTTTCTAGCTGATCGGTGAAAGTTTGTGCGTAAAGTGAGTCATGCTGACAGAGCATTCGCCAAATAGATCCACCGGCTTTACAATTAAAGTGAAATAATTAAATGCAATCATTAGTCACGGAGTTTAAGCACGCACTATAAATATGCAATAACAAAATGATTACTTACTTGTAAAAGGTGCATATAGGAATGAAAAGTAGTTTTGATAATCATGGGGGCGACTTGATAACTGGGTTACATAGTGTTTGGTGGCCCCATTCAAGAATGCATCCGTTCCAGCGACAGCGACTGTCATTTGAGGTGGAGCTTTTGCATTGTTGTTGCAAAACTTTTGCACTTTTCCGACTATATGTGGGAAAACTGCCTTCAGATCGGCATCAGTATCAATCCCAAGTACTCTGATTCCCGACTTATCTAACGCTGAAAATATGCTTCCACCCTGATGCTCTACGGATACAAGCACAATGAGATCTGGAAATTTTTCATCGGGAGGGAATGCTTTGGTGATTTGGTCCCCTATTGAGACTAATTTTGGTTTGGTAGGTGCCACCGGTGTCGAAGAAAATATTCCAATGCAAGGTGAAGTTCCAGGAGACCGTACTGACATTTCATGTGATTCACCAGAATACTGATCTGGTTCCGTGAATGAATCCGAGTCTGGTCGTTCGTCCGACGTTAGATTGGTTTTTTCAGGAATTGAATCTAGAATATTTTTCGAGTTATTTTATTCACAAATCTTTACTACAAAGTTAAAATCCTGACTGATGAATCAACGTTATTCACTCACTGTATTGAGCCAAAGAACGGGAAGATGCAAAAAATGGTGGTAACACAGGCTTTGGGAAAGACCCTACGGACAAAGTATCCGCATCTGGTTCTGAGTCTGATAAACCCTCAAGTTCATCAAAAAGTTCATCAATGTTATCGATATTATCGATAGCCCCGCCCGGTTTGGTTTCACTGCCTCTGTGCCCCTCCTCTGTTGCTTTAAACTTTTTCAACAAGTTGACAATCTTTTGCTTCAGATTCTGAAAAAAATGTCAAAGATATTGAAGTGAGTGGTTTTCCTTGTAGTGCCATTCTGTCAAGCGAGAAACGAAACACAATTATGACTTATTTACCCGATTATGGGGTAGTTTTGAGTTTTTCCGCAGAATCACTTCATCTGGAGGAGAATCGCTGGAATGTGATGAAAAGTCGTCCTCATCATCGGAAAAGTCGTGTGCGGGATTCCTTGGTTTGCCTGTATTTTCACCCGGAGCATTCAGTGGTGAAGATAATTGTCTCCGCAACCCAGAAGCTTTACGAAAGATAGACACAGAAAGAAAGGTGTGCAGCGAAAAAGAGAGAGGGCAAAGAGAAACATTTTTCAGCTATATTAGGTAGCATGGTTCTTGTTAGTTTGGAGACCACAAACAAAACGACATGTACAAATATAGGTCAACTACAAAGACAGAGCTGAGGCACAATGATAAAACCAGTAAATTAGAAAAGAAAGTGGAGAGAAAGAAAGAGTAAAAAAAGAAAATTTCATTCAGCACCCAACATTTAACTTCTTTTAATGAATCAAGAAAAATCCATTTTTTATTTTTAGAAGACATGACACAAGGACGGATAGTGGAATAAGAATAAATCTTAACACATAATATCCTATTCCAAATAAAATTGAATAGTTATTATAAGGAAAGGACTTGAAACTTTTATATTCCTTATTTTATGCTTGAAAATTACAGTTTGATGCACAGAAACCAAGCAAAAGCAGAAGGGTTCTATACGAAAGAGTAAGTTAAATACTACAAGATAAAGTAACGTTTAAAGTAACATACCAGGACCATGCTTTCCTTTTCGATCTTCGATATCATCTACCGGCTGAGAAGCTATACCCATGATTGTCACCTTTGCCAATGGTCCATTGTTCTCCTTGTTGCCCCCGTCTGGGATGAAAAGATTTAATTCCAAATCTAAGTAACTTCGCTGAAGTACCTGCGAACGAAACATAATTACAATTTTTCATGGATTAAAATAAAGTTCGATGATAGTTTACAAGCACATAAGCCGCACAAATGTGCCAAATATGTTTTTTTTTTAAACTTTTCATCTTACCATTGCCATATCTATTGTTCCTTCAGCCAAAGTTTTGTACCCTAGAATTGTTCTATTTTTGTACTTTTTTCTTCGCTGAAGCATAATCATCAATCGATTTTCATCTCTCTTCAGGAAGTGAGGATACTACAACGAAATAAACAGCCACATATTATATGTATGTAATTATTATGTAGAGGAACTTTTTCCCTATTATTGTGGATCAATTTTTACTTTTCGTTCCGTACTTTCTCCGGATATTTCACATTTGAAAATGTTCAAAGCTCACCTGTAATGAAAAATGGAGCTCCAGGTCTGTACTTATCAGTCCGTTATCGGTCAGTGGAATCTCATTAGATCTCAAAGTTCTTCTGGAACCTGCCATTTTGACAGCCACAATAACAGAGCTCACTTCGGAAGTAGGTAAAGGGCGCATCACCACCAATCGAATCAGCGTCAAGGAGCACAACCTGTAAGAATGATATGAAATTACGTCAAGTTTGATTGGGGTCAGATGATAGAAGAAAGTACTTCAAGTGTAAATAAGTGTAACCAGGAACCAAAACGCTATTTTAAAATAGTGTTCTAGATTGCTCGTAAATTCCTAGTCCTAAGCCTAAGTATGTATCGTAAACAATCATTTATTAATGCTTCTGAAATTACCAGACGATCTTATCGTTAAAAAATGATGGATAATAACATTTTATATCGTATTATGACCAAACTAAAGACAGATTAGAAAGAAGACGGCATGCGTTTCATAATGCCCCATTCGTGTGCTCTCCATTGATATGGGTACCTAATTTAGGCATATATCCGTGATCCTAAATAACATCAATGTATCATTTTTAACATTTTCTCATCAAAGTTATAAGCTTCAATGAAATTGTGCAAATTTCCTGGTATAATTCTATGAAAATATGAGTATTATAATTAAACCATACTAAAATATTCAATGAAATCAAATTGCTAGTTAACCTGTCATAATCAGCTACAATTTTAAGACCTACAAAAATAAACACTACTAGAAGAAAGAATATCTCATCCATTACAATCGACAGAATGAATTCCAAAAGTACTAAAACTCCAGAAATAGCAGATCAATAAAACAATAATACGAACACTGCTCCACTTCTACTTTCTAAACAAAATCGGAAGTGTGTTGACGTATGACCCAACAACTTTCAGCCCTGCACACCGAAAGTCTAATCATATTTGACGTTGATGCATAGTGGCGATTAGAACTAGCTCAACATGAAATTTGGTATTCTATTTTTACAGTGATCTGTGACCGACTCGAACGCAATCAATCAATAAAAAAGTTTGTGAGAAAGAACACGCCATGAAAAGTTTAAGAAACAATATGCAGGCATTGTATTGTAATCGATTACGCGGATACCCTATTGCGGTGATGCAGTGAAGATAAAAACTCTTTCTGACTTGTCACAGAACAGAATGTCACCTCAACACTGCAGTGGAGGTCATCTGCCTTATACATGACTCATGGTGAACAAAAATAGATTTTGAAAACATTATTGCTTGCGTATCGCGTGCACAATAATTGACAGATACGTATTTTTCAATAAAATCATTATGTTGTTCAGCCCAAGCTGAATGGTTAGTGATGAGTATTTTGATATCAATATCAGCATAAACAAGATGTGTCTCATACTGTCTCATTGTCATAATATCCAGCATATTATGAACTTGAGCTTTTTGACTTGTTCAAACTAAATGACCAAATCCCTACATGTTTTTACAATTATTGTTAAGGCTTGCGTTTGTACAAAACTAGAGAAATATGATAGTTTTTTTATGTAATGAAACTATATTTTAACATGTAAAAAGTTAAAATGCATGAAGAGCGAAACAAATTTTACGAATGACTTCTCGTAAGTACTTTTGCGCCTGCATTGTTAGTACGAATTTAATGAACAATCAGTTTAAAACACACACATTGTTAAATGTGTGGCATTTTGCGTTGCCTCACTTAAACCTTGTCCTCTTATCTCGTACAATAATGCAGAAAATACTTTCAGCCTTCGTACGCAACACTAACAATAGAATACGTACCTACGCACGATAAACGATAATGTTTTTTTCCTTCCTCTTATTATTATCATAAGCATCTAAAATACCTCAGCCTCAGTGATTTAATCTTAAAATAGAAGATTTATGTGCTTTAGCTTTCAGCACTCCATACTTCATAAAACACAATAGCATATCAATGATCACCAACAATGCCAATTAGGCTTGTTTGTCGATATTAATGCCCAATTTATCTATACCTACATTTTCATTCATTTATGTTCGCAAAAATGAGGAAAACTATTAAACACTAAACTTGACAGAGATGTTACATTGAATTGAAAAGAGCGTTCATTATATTACATGTATATTCTACTCCATGTCAAATACGCATCCATCAATCATCAATCGTCACATTTGACTAAAACTTAAATAAGGTAAAGATTGGGTCATATGAGATGAGAACTATAACTTGTTTGTCAACATTTCATTGTTTTTCATCTGAAAGATGATAATACGACATGTGACATTTTATATTACCCTTGCTTGTTTACTTCTTCCGTATTCTAAATTGTACTTAACGAAAGCACAATGCATTGTTTCCAATTAATTGTTGTTGCAAGTGGATGGATGGAACATGGATTATTATGAAAAATGAAAGTCGTCAAACACAATATGAATGAATGAATGTGACGAAAAAAATTATCACTCACCTTGGAATACAATTCGGCGGAGTCCTGTCTACCTCCCACGAGGAGAACAGTTTCATAGGCACCGGCTTTACATTATTGGTGGATGTTCGACTTAGTTTTTCAGACATTTTTGCAATGATAAATAAAAATATCAAGATAAAATCTCCTTCTTTGATTCCAATACGTTGCTTTGACTTGGGTTCCTGGAAATACGGGACCACTTTCCGAGCTGTAAGTTACTCAAGTCTTGCTTATGTCACTCAGTCAGTAAACTATTTCCTTTCCAAGTTTTCCTTAAATCAGTAGTAGTGCGGGTACGATAAAGTTTGTTTACGTTGAAATAAGTAAAACTTCGAAGTTAACCTGCATAAAAGTTTCAAATGTGTACTCTAACTTTTTACACAATTGTAAATTGAGGTCGCGCGAGTTCACTACTACAACCCAATTATCGAATATATTACTGCAGCTGATCCCGTCCATAAAATGCGTTAAGTTCATTTAACTTCAATGCAACATGCAACTGTGGAATACTTGTAGTTTCCTACCAGTTATCCTAACACCATCTCTAAGGTGCAAGCATGCTCGAGGCTGGACAAATGTAGTATGAACCGCTTGAACACTGAACAAAGCCAGTTTTCATTTTGCTGGTAGCAGGTGATTTTGATAGTTTATTTCCGGAAGTATAAATTGGAAGTCAATGCATGACGTTTTATTTTTCAGTGTTGCTGTGGGGTCGGGCTACTCTTTTGGTCCTGTTATTATCCTGTTTCCTGTCGACGATAAAAATACATTGGAGTCCAAAATTGGGCGGGCGAGGAAGCTCGGGAAGCCAGGAGATGCTCTATGTTTTAGCTTGTTTTTCAGATCTGTAAAGCAAAAGATATCCACCATAATTAAATAAATGAATAGGCTAATTAAGCGCAATCATCATCATGAGTATACGGCAAACAAAAAACATTGCGGGTCGAAGATCAGAGGAGGATCATTAGATTGAATTTTGGTATGTATGCAGTACGTGATTGATCCACGATGCCCCGTCCAGAAATGTTTTTAAAATATAATATTTGCGTTGTCGCTTGTTTTGTAAATTTATTTTAGTTACTCTATCCTCGTCTATGCGGGCTAAACTACACATTATGCACACACCGTCTTCAATAATTCAATTTTCCAACAGTGTTCCTTGTGTTTAGATAAAAATAAATGTACCTAATGCATGTAGTCAACTGTCAAATGAATATATTATGTAATACTGAAAAATTGCATTGTCTTCTCACTTTCTCTTCTGTTGCTGCACGTAAGTGAAATCCGAATGCTTCGTGTGATGATAATCATAGTCTTTTAAATGTTGAGCTAATGTAGAAGGCATAAACTTCAATTAATTCCTTTTCAAAAAAAATATAAATTACGCAAGCCGTCATCATATTATATAATGCCATTTAAACAACGAAATCGTAATGTTTATGCTCACGCAAGTTGACTCGTATTTAAGACTTGCCTTTTGCTGTATTAATATCATTGCAATCTGCACTTGACAGTTTTAAACGGACTTGCAGTTTTATTGATCATTGATACAGATTTGTGAGGACGTGCATAATTGTCAACACTTCTTGCTCAAAATCATCATGTTGCCCTCAATACGAAGTAACATATTATACAAGGCTAGGGAATTTGGGATTAGGACTTCCGTTTGACATGTTTAAAAAATTTACCATTTCATTCTACACCCGCAGATGGAGGCTTGAGTCTACCTACATGAGAGATCTACCTACTGAGATTGTTCTGGCTTGCCGATCAGATCCTGTCGTTTTGCGGAAATACTATGTGCTTCACTATTTCCAATATACAAACAAAAACACAGAATAAAAGCTAACCTAAAACCGTTGAGGCTGCTGCTGCTATGTTGAGAGAGATCAAGATTGATTCATGATATAAATAGGCATCGACATTTACATCTTTTCAGTTTACATGTCAGGCTTTACATGACGCAGCTCGCATATGTGCAAACAAGATTATTTACACACCAATTAAATACAATCTGATAGTGAGTAATTCAGTCACAGCAAATGTAGCCGGTTGGAATAAAGAGAATTAAAAAAATTCGTACTCCATGATAATGAA
The DNA here is from genome assembly GCA_034700685.1 of Willowsia buskii. Lineage (NCBI taxonomy): Eukaryota > Metazoa > Arthropoda > Collembola > Entomobryomorpha > Entomobryidae > Willowsia > Willowsia buskii. Next base: position 10,171 of record JAQIXW010001572.1, on the reverse strand, counting down.
CACTCTTCTAGTGTGGGTTCTTCATGAGGTACATTTATGTTCAATTCAAGCATTTGAAAATATTATAAAGAAACATCTTTATTCAAACTGTTCTACGATGTAGTATGCATATTTTAGCTTTTGTGTGGCTTCTGTTTGAGGTACACTACTTATACTCAAATGCCTCTCATGGCTGCTGCTACTACCGATAGCAAGAACTTGAGTCTATACACAATGGATAGTGATGATATGTGGAGAGTCGTTTGGTTTATCGTTGAATGAAACATTTGTAAATATTTTTAAGCTCGAGCTCTTTTTTAACTTATTTACTTCAAAATCGACCTAATTCATGACCCGTTACATGACGAAAAGCTCTTTTTTACGTTGCAGAATATTTCTTTGCGTCGGATATCACACCAAAAAAGAATGCTTCGAACACCTTTTTCTTCTGCAAAAGTAAATCCCTATAGGATTTGCTGGCTGAAAATACCATGCAAGCTGTCAAAATGAAGGAATAACTTGGTATTGGTGAAAGGAAATATGCGAATTTTAATTTATTGTCGAACGCGAACCTATTAAAAATGCAAATTCGTAACTCAAGCGGATCTATATGCATCTTTCTCTATCCAAATCATTATAGCTATGTGAAACCTAATGCTTGATATATGGCTACTATATAACCATTATTCACCACATTAGCGTTTGTTTTGTTCTCCTATCTAGCCTATCTACTTAAAAACCATAAGCATCCATGTTAAGTGGAGATAATGTACGGCAAGAATCCAAGTATTCCATATTCATGTGTCGTTTCTAAGTTTCTTTAATTTAATTCTTCCTTTTTTAACTGACAAGCCAAAAAATCAGTCAAAAGTATCAACTTGAACACCATAACTCTTTGCATTTTGCTTGAATCAGGCATGGCATATCACAATCACGAATCACGAAACCTTATGGTTGGATAACTCCACTGTTAAATTGTCCCGTATAAACATACTAGGCAACATGCCAAGCAGTTTTACTTCCAACTTCACCTGATTCATGTTTCATTGAATTGAATGCAGTGAGCAGTAGTAGGCACTTGCATCTTGCAGTTTCTTCTGCTGCTGAAAATTTAACCCAAGTAATGTTTTAGTAAAACGTACAATATTGCATCCGCTTGTACACATAAAAATGCATGTAAAAGTACGAATAATGCAGAAGTCGTTTTCTGAACAAAAAAATGCTGCAGAAATGATATACCTATACCATAACTTGACGTATACCTACATATTAATTTACACACAAGCACGACATCACCACCCCCGCCAATTGCATGCATTTTTTCTTCGTTGAACAGAGCATAACATTTAGTCGCGTTGCAAATTATAAAATTTTTCAAAAATGATAAAGTCTACTGCGTCACACTGCCATGTATAGTTGACAAACTAAAAATAATCAGACTGCATCATAATTACTACTTTATGGGTTGCTCACTAATATGCTACAATACTACCCACTCGGGCGTTTGAAATAATGTGTCAAGCAAATATTATTTAGATTTTAAACACGCTCACGATATCTTAAATAAAGGTGCATTGATATGATAATGACGCGATTACACGGAACTCGGGGAAAGAGCTAGTCATCAAATCATGCTTTAATGCATTAATGCACATGCGCATAGTGAAGTTTGCTAATTTCACTAAACATACCTAATCATCTCGCTCTCCCACAATTATGCGTACTTGAAATAAGTATACATGAAAATTATTCTAACGGTATAGCACCGATGCGGAGGGAGAGAAATGCAGTGTGCACTCAAAAGAAAGGTTTACCATTTCATATTATGCCAAATTCTTTTGTTTAAAAAATGCAATTATGCAGTGTTATGGCGTTTAGTCAATGTATTATACACAATGTACAGTAAAAAAGGAATACCTACTCATGCCATGAATGACTTCGACCAGAATTATTGAAACGTAAAAGAGCAATTGCCAGAAAATAATGAGAAAGCAAAGCATACTGTATAGGTTAGTCAATAGTGGCATCAACAATAGCTTTTTGTACTTCTTCAGCTTTTGTAGTCGTCCGTATAATCATGGGTTTGTTTTCTAAAGTTCACCGACTTTTGCATCCAAATAACATATATGCGAAGCGTTTGTGTATTGTTTTATTGGAAACAAATTTCCAAGTAATATTTCTCACAAAGGCTAAATAACCTATATACTTTTCAGCCTTTAAACCACCCTCACATGTTATGCAGCACCATCAACTGCCCTTTTTGTTAAACAATTTATTTATACATAAATAGATTCTAATTTTTCTAAAGTAGGTAACCTGAAATTATTAACTTCAAGGGTTTAGCCTTAAATCCACTCACTTTCCGCTTTTTTGTTTTGCTGTGCAGTTTGTTGATTGATCGAGCCTTGCATTTATAGTGATTTCTAATACCTTGAAGCTGTTTGCATTAATGACATAATAACCAATAGTAGAAATGAGTGTGAGTAATAATGAGTAATAACAAGCATATACGCAATATCAATTGATAAAGAGCTGGCGGCTCAAAAAAAAGTGATATCAAATTATCATAATATCAATTGCGAAAATGCCGAAATCACAAACAAAATGCATGAATCTGTACTGTGTATCTTATCCAATACAATGTATAATAAAACGTACGGTTACAGCCTTGCATAATATGATGCATGTGATATGATATATTATAATGTTAACGTTGAGTATGCTTTCTTGTCACAGAAATCTGGAGATCCTGGCCGGTTTGCTGCCTGGTTGAAAACGAAACAAAGTGTACGCTACATGTACGCATACGACATGATATAATTACAATAGCACAGTAGCATTAGTATAGGTAACTAACAGCATAAACATGCAAACCGAAACATTTTAAAGAACGGAGTAAACATTCATACTATTACTAGAAACAAGCTCAACTTCATTGGATATCTTGACATGATGTGTCTGAGCTGAGTGAATGGTGTTATTCTAAGCATTCGTACTTTTATGTATTCAAGCGAGAAACAATTCATACTTTTTGCTATGGATGAAACTGCCGAAACTAGTAACTTCGTCTAATAACAATTATAGTCTCATCTTTGCTCATCGTCACAAAGACCAGTCATAAAGACCAGTGGTCACTTCAATGAAATCCCTCAACCATCAACGAAACAATCTACAATCATTTCATAAATGCGAACAATATGGCATTTTCAGTTCCTTGATATCTTTTTAGTTATTGTCATGTTCATACGCATAATCTTGTGTGATAGATGATTTAGTCTAATGATTTAGTCAACACTAATTTGAATTTGTTTCGGAAGTAATGGTAGCCAATAATTTTAAATACTTAATGTCATTTTACGTTTGAAATTACCCAAACTAAACACTAATTTTTATCCATAAATCGTAAGCACAAGATAGCGGAAACAAACACACGTAAAGGCAACATGGTTATTTTATACTCCGTAACTACTGTTATGTGCATACTTTAATGACTGTGGTAATAGGGGTAATAACAGCGTTTAATTTCACACATTACATTATACCGTGGGTAAAACTATGTATTTTGTTGTTTTTCGCTGCCCGTCTTCACGCTGCATCCGGTCGGACTCCGGACACAACTATTTTAAGTACGAACCCCAGTAACCAAAGGTAAATAATAACTCCTCTTTACTCTTCATTTAGGCAATGAGCTTTTAACTAGGTCTATAATGTAGATTAATGATTCCACTTTTAACACCTTTGTAATGAAATGAAACCTTTTAATTATCTCTCATTCGACAAATGGTTTTTTAACAGTTTGTTTGCTCTTTAGAACAGTATTTAACGGATAAATGCATATATATTTATTTAAGTACCTTGCAGTTCATTTAAAAAACTATTACATACCATGACGCGACAGGGAACATTATTGGCAAGAATTTAGTTTTAAATCCTAAAATAAAAATCATTATTACCTTTTTATTGCTTCCTTTTCCAAACAATATAAAGAATTTCCACACGTGTTTTGGGAAAATACAATTCTCACTCTATATTAAAATCACATTTAGGAACTTAATTCCACTGAAATCGCAAAAAGAAGAATATATAATTTCATGTGTACACCAATGACTAGGTTTATGTACTGCAAAATGCAGTTTGGAAATAGTGACAGAATGCACTGCCCATCCCGTTCAGTTTAATGTCCATGGCGTATCTTCACGGATTTTCAACGGAAGTGGGTACACTTTTTGTTTTGATCTCACCATGCACTGGGAAGCACTTTATTGAAAGTTTCAAGTTTCATTTTCGCTAGCAAAAAGCAATTTGGAATATGGAAAATTTTGAATTACATGCATAACTCGCTCGCAATGTACTGCATCATGAAATGCAAATCAGTTGTCTAATATCATACTGTCGTATGTAAACGTGCATATTCATATAAGAAATTTTATTTTTTTGTGTATTTTCACTTATCACTAACACAATGTATTTTTAACGTGCAAATGTTGTGATGCACAAACAAGGGATACACAAAAATTAAATGTTATTTTGAATTATCCATCATTCCTTGTACGTGCAAAATTTATTGTGCCCCACAATTTTCTCGTGTCCACAAGTTTTATTCTTGATGATTTTTTTAGGAAGGGCAAAAAATTATGTGCAGAGAGGTACTATTCAATTGATAATGTACATTGTGTCTCTGTAAAAAATAGCAACAATAACAATCGTAAATACACCTATAGAGATGTTTTAATAGCAGAGGCAGAGAAGAGGAGCTAACGAAACAGGGTCGACCGTCACGGAGGAAAATATTTGTCTGTCTGATAGAGAAAAACAATAACCGAGCCAAAAGAAGTCTTGAATATGAGCCTAAAGCTGAAAAAGCTGCTGACGGACTAAACTCAAACTCAACTGATGTGGTTGATGATGTATGCTGTTTTGTATATGAGTAGAGTTGAGCCTGTATGTGAATTAATATGTAAGCGTAGAATCACATAATACTTGTTTTCATATTAGATATGGTCACAAAAACCACGTTATATTGCGTGCTGCACACATACAAAATATATAGGAAATGAGAGAGGGCTCATCAGCAGAAATTCCGTTTAGTAAATGTAACTTACAATAGGTACGATTCCTACACATATCAGCAGATCCCAAAAACAGAAATGAACTAGCTGCAATGCAATTGCTTCTCTGGGACTTGGATATGGTATTGAAGCACACGAACTTCGTTTGGGCTACCCCCACACACGTAAAATACGTATTTACGGATTGGATATTATATGGTCGGGCTCTTAAACTCAGAGAGCTCACAGAAGAGATCCATGTTCCTCCAAATAGACCAACTCCAAATGCGTTTCACAAATATGCTGTGAACCATGATCATCATCATTTTTTTCAGGCTTCCTCCTCCTTTTGCATGATTCTTTAGTTTGCTAGATAGAAGACTTGCCATCCATACAGCAAAACACTGCCAGTATATGTCTTGTCGTATTGAAGCATTCTCGTAAACCAAGAATAAAAAACTCAGTATGTACTTGCAAACTAACTATAAGTTATAGTTACACGGTATGCTAGTCGGTTATCTGACACATAAGACAACATGCAGGCGTGCATTTCTAGCCTTACAAAAATTGCTTTTCGTATACTGTAATATGGGCAACGGCAACACTGCTAGATTCCATCATCAGCTAACGACGATCTGTTCCGTTCTGTTTTGTGTGAACCTCACCCTTGCCTTGCCTTTAGCTTATATTTTGCATGAAACACGCATTCATTCATAGACACAACTGACACAAGCAAACCATGTAGCAACAGCAGCAAACAGAAACATTATCATCACTTTCAGTAGGGAGTAGTAACACAATTCGGTTTACTTTGCCTACCCTGCACAGCGTTTTCATACGTAAAATACACTGCTGAAACGCTCAAACATGCACCCGTACACTTGTGGTGCTTGGTTGAAGAAACAGAATAGAAATTCTCCTGGTATCGCATCAAAACTTTGAGCGCCGATGGCTTTACCAGTAAAGAAAAGAGCTTTGGCCACCACCAGCCAGCCAACCAGCCAGTCCTCTGATATTTTGATATACCTAAGCAGATTTTTTCTTTACTATAAAGCATCATACATCGCCGCACCACACACGGTCTTCTTTAAAAAAAATCATAATGTCTTTTTTTTGCTTACGTTTGTCGCTTCGCTTGGTTGTTAGTCAAAAAGTTTTCTGTGAATGTATTATTGCTATTGTAATTGCTTTTGCTCATAACCTAACGCTAGTGGAGAAGCATGCTCCAAAATGTACATAATATTCCACTCGCTTCTATGTTTTATTCATGCATTCATAAGCATTCATTTATTTACCCTTTTGTTGCAACTCCGTCACCACAGTAGAGTAGATAATAATATCGTGTTCTCAGAGTCGCATGGACTATAGTCATTTTATATTTTCTTTTGTTTCTTCTTCCATGCGATGTAGAAAATGATAAGAATAAGAGATAATATGTCGAAAAATTTTGAATGTGAACATAATATTACGTATAGGTTGTATACATTCATTGATATGCTCTCAAAATATGACCAATGAGATTTTGTTACATATTATAAAATTGGGTATGGTTTGTTATGTGGAATATGTATCAATTTCTTTAATGAAAGACAGATGACACAAATAGATATTATTATTCTGGAGAAAATGAATGTCACACTAGACTAAAATATAGAAGCTTATGTGCGACATTTCTTAATGGTTTAATGTCTTTCAAAGCTTTTCTACGGGTAATTGTCGTAATTTAACAATTGATTCATTCTTCCATTGCATGTATTAATGATGATACAAACTGAATAGTTTGTTTAACTCTTTATTTCTCTTTTGCGCATTTAATTTTTGTCGTCTGTAAGTCTGTAACTTAAACCTTGCTTTGAATGTTTTTATTCACATGGGCTTCTTTCTTTGCATGATTGCATCCATTCACCAATTTTTCAAAGATTTCCTTGTCTGGTAATATGTTCACTTACAGTTTTTCTTTTGATGGTTCCGTGAAGGAATTTTTAACGTCAAACAAAACTCTGATCCTTTAATCGCTTTGTGAAGACCAGAACACAACAAACACACATATTCGATAGATGTTTACAATTACAAGGGCATTCGTTTTAACAATCTCACGTCAATTTCTTCCCTCCGTTCTGTACAAATTGAAAGTAATATAATCATGAGTAATTTCTTTTTATTGGACATAAAAAATATTTTAAAAATTTGATATATATAATATATGACAGATTTCATGTGTAGAGGATGAGTCATTCTTTGATTCACTTTGTATGCATGTTGTTATACTCACGAGGGCGTGCTTCCATACCATGCGCTAAAGAAATTCATGGATTTTCCCCAATATCATTTGGTGATTCATAGAAAAGAGAAATGAAGGAAGGGAATTTGGTATGTGAATTTGGACTGTTTGTGTGGTAAAGTCGAGGGTGCGAACACTTATACGAGTGGTGTAGGTGTATTTGTATACATATGCGCATACCTTAAGGAATCGATAGATATCTTCGCGGAAATGGGTTCGGATGAGAGCTTAGCACACCAACCAATTGTACCTTTCCTTCGTTGCTAACTGAAACTGAACGAATAAATAATATGTGTACAACAAAGCACGCCTGAGAAGAGAAAGCACATTGGTAAACTGGACTTGAACAAACCACAGAGAACGTTACTGCTTCCGATGAAAAGAATGGTTGACAATAGTTTTTTCTCCCTTCTTGAATGAGTCATTTGAAAAGATAATAATTTAATGTTTCATGTACAAAATACACGTTAACCACGCTTTTAGGATCATTCTTTGCATGAAACGTATATCAAATACGATTATTTACGTTTGAGAACAGGCGTGGCATGACATTAGAAAAATCAGGCCGCTTTTGGAGCATGAAAAAAGTAAAAGTGGTAGACATTTCCAGAGCACACAAACGTAGCTTTGACACGAAATACTTATTGTCAAGTGTGTGTACTAATCAGTAGTAAGCATACAGAAGCAATCAACGAGATATAAGTACTATTATTGGTCGGCATCGCTAATTTGATAAGGTTAATGACATGTTTCATGACTAATGTGTTAATCTTCCATGTTTTCATCCCTCATGCGTCAATAGCTGTATTTGTACTATATATGTAATGTAAATGTACCTGACTATTTTTTTCTAATCTCGTGCATTTAAAATTTCATAGAATTTTTTACATCAACATTCTACTTTCGATATTAGTGGAAACTTCATAATATTATGCTGTGCTCTAGAGTACTTTAGAATTGGAATAGATAGTAAAGGGGAGAAGAGCTAAACTCATTGCATACCATTTTACCTATTAAAAACATTAGGTACTAGGTATGCCAAAATATGCATCCCAAATTACATACATACACATGCCAAAATGTGCAATAGAAACTGTGCCCGAACTCGAACAAGCACGTAATTTCCACGAGACTGCAAGTTTGTGTGACAGTTTTGCATTTTGAGACATTAAAACATGTTGCGCGAAATTGTCATTAAGATACCAAAAGTTAACAAAATTATGGAAGGGTAGATACAAAAGTAATGTGTGCTTGACGTGGTTTCTCATTTTAGTTTCACTCATCATGCATTTCCTGCATTGTAAGCTCTGCAGATATTGTTTTTGTCATATAATTTTTCCACAACATACTATACAATATATTGCATGGGTTGGTACATGGAATGGATTACTAATGCAAACAATTGAATTATTGGTTACATCAAATTGGTAACGTAATTAAGCATTCACAGTAAATCATTACAAATTCTTTCAATGATGTTCATAGCTTTCCATTCACAGTTTGTGTAAAATAAAGTGCTATGTACGAAAGGCAATATGACTGTTGAAGCTTACACCTGCGATAGAAAGTATCATCATTCAGTTTATCATCAATTGACAATTTTTAGTATGTGCGTTTGTTTGGGGAAACGTGTCATAAACATAAGCACATGATAGCAAAGCTCAAAACACAACAAACCCGACGGTCTCGTTTTTTTTGTTACAGTTACAAACGTTTGTTGGATGACTGACGTCCTATGATTGTTTATGTGACGTACCACACCACTTGTTTCAATTCATCATAAAAAATACACTCCTGATCTACTCTACTTGTCGATTATTGCTCTTTATAGGGTAATACATGAACTGATAAGCTTGAAGGTGCGCATAAATTGTAACCATCGAAGAGCAATGACAGTTTGTCCAGTAATCATGAGATAATAGGATAGACCAAAGGAGAATGCACTGCTACAAAAGCAATCAAGTAAAACCTTTTTATGAATAAAACATCAGCTCGTTTGGTTCAGCAGCGACAACAAAGTCGTAAAACTTGCATTTAGTTATCGTAGACTATTGACTATAGCGTTGTGCAAGCACTCCTATCAGCAAAGCATTCATATACATAGTAGCAACAGTACGCGACTATATAGATTTCCATGTTGGTTTATGGGATTTAGTTCCATTGCATTGCCAAAATCATTGCGGATGTTTCCCTTTTTTACTTGTTATTCTTGTACTGTTTTATACATTTCTCATTTCCAATTAAAATTACATGCGCAGCACAGGTCACATTCCAGCTAGAGGGCATATATTTTTGAATGTTAAATGAGATGCGTTTATCAAAACAAATGCAGTCAATATATATGTCTTCAAGGGTGATGATATGAAGAGAGTATAAGGCAAAGCTTTTGATTTTCACTGTCCAAAAGCGTACAAAACATGTAATTTTCCTACGATTGTATGCTATTACGTATTTCTTGCTTTTGTGTTTTTGTTTTCATTCATTTTATTCATGTATGCTACGTTACTCACTCATATTATTTGACTTAACCGTGCTTTAAATTTGCATACCGCTTTGTCTATGTAACTGCCTAAGAAAAAAGTTATTACTGATGGCGGGCATGATACGTTAAATCATAAAATGTCACAATGACGTGTAGGGTAAAGACATAAAATTCTGTAATCATGAATCATAACCATTTTTTACGTTCTCTCATATTGACTGGAAATGGTAAATGACGTACTAGCTTCTTGCAAGAACACACCATATACGTTTCATACTTAGCTCACTCTTGCTTATTTTCACTTAGAGGTCTAAAATTATTTTTGAAAAGAATTGTGTTCTACATTTCCTTGTGTTCATTATAATAGGTATAATACCGTGT
>JAQIXW010001571.1:0-18648 GCA_034700685.1 Willowsia buskii | reverse complement strand
AAGTTGTTTTTTATGACGTGAGAATAACATCTTCCCATTAAATTCCTTATTGGGCCACCGTCACTTTCTACTAGCGCTACTACAAATCGAGGAACCTTGGAGTCCACATTTTTTACAGCTCGTATAAATGCTCATAATGGATACATGCCTATCAACTGTAGATGTGGTTTGAAATCAGATAGCAATAAAGCCGCCACTATTTTGCACTGTTTGTGCAGACTATGGAGGATTTTGTGGTTAAACATCAAAATGTCGTTGTATACTCATAGCTAGCTTTTTTTACAGCAACTGCTTTCACTTTACTCGCATGTATACCATTCGTACTAACTATATAATACAAGAACTGGAGTAACTCCTTTCATCAAAGAACACACCGAGAGAGATTCGGATTTACTGCCTGACTCAGCACTTTTCTTTGTCTTGTTAACGAGCCATTACGGTCACTTGGGGAAAGTCCCTTCTAAAAGAGTGTATAAGGCAAGCATGCTTATACCGCTGTATCCAACCACTATAGTTTATCTTAAGGTACACAGCATGTACCACCACTAAAATCTCTTGCCCTTACCACTAAAATTTGTATAGACTTATTATTTAGCACAGCAGACAATGCATTTTCAAAGTTTTTCACCTTATTCAGCACAACCATTCGTGTAATTAACTTTCCATTGATGTTCCTCTATCAGACAAGTAGGTTAGTGTTCTAAAAGCACAGCAAAAGATCATTCATCTGTATATACTTCACTAACGAGCCATATTCATTCATTCGAAACATGTTACTTTATAACCAAATTCATTGTAGATGAAAAACACAAAAATTAAATGCTCTTGTAAACCTATTCATTTTAAAATGCGATTCTTGAAAAACTGCCAACGCATTTACAGCAAATTCTGTAGGAATATATATCTTTTCGGATTTAGGATTTACACACAACAAGTTTACAGCCGTTAAATAGTTAAGTAAAATAAATTAGTAATGCCAGGTACACTTTCGCACGACACGATGATACATTCACAAGCTCATTTATTTGAACATATTCATGTTTCATTAGTACTTATATATAACTTTTGATCTAAATATATTTACACTTCCCTTACACAACTCACAACTAATTAGCCTTTGAGTAAATTATCCCTTCCAAAAAGTACATGGATTTGTGCTGCGAAAGGAACATACCAGCAAATAAAATAACATGCAAATGAAAAAAAAACGAAAGTGAAACATTTAAATTTATTGTCCCTTATAATTGATCACGAGCCAAAAAGCATGGCAAAGCAAAACGGAAACCCCATTTTCACTTTGGTACTTTCTCTCTCTCTCTTTCCAAAATGATTTAATTGGCACTCACACACCCTTTCATGCAGACTTTCCATCATCCATCCACCGAGAAAAGAGTAACACAATTTCCTAATAAAATGTTAACAAGCTACAATGTATATATACATACATATCGAGTCGAATGAGCGCGCATTCTATAATTTTGATCTGATTACTTCCATTTTGATATAGCAATCATGATAACAAAAATTATGTGCATGTTTCTACATGAAATAATTCATGCATTTAATTTTTCCTGCCTTTCGTTATGGTTGTGCTCTCCTCCTTCACACTCACACACACGCAAATTATTTTATTTCCTCAACAGCCAATGCAATAATGAACAGTGTAGAAATGTCTATGTGAGCCTTGCATGCATGGTTAAATTGTCTATACTAACTTATTGCAATCTCTTGAACTCTCAGGAACAGCTCAAGCCAGGAGGAGAGAGATGATTTTGTAGACAAAGTACCTACTAAAAATGCACATATAAGCCATCTTATTGCTTCATAAACACATAATAATTTTTATATAAAATAGTTATCATCATTATTATAACGTGAAGCATCTGGTCTCCCGTGAAAAGGCAGGCCAAGTTGAGTGGAAGTTGGAGACAAAGCCAGCCAAAGGGAAAGCAAAAAAAGGGCGTTGACTTTTACCATTTATCTTTCATCACTGCACACATAGACACACTCACACACAACATATTATGTATTATACATCAGCCAAACAGCACACAACTTTCATTCTATTCTTTTCGTATTCCTTATTTACCACTTGTCTCACGCTACCATCTAATATTTTTATAAGTGTAAATGGAGTATAGGTGTGGTGTGTGTAGAAGAGTTAGGTATGCATATGTTACAAATAAATAGTTTTTACGGTTGTGTGTTTTATGTTCATGCGAAGTGCACGAAAAGTCCAATGAAGAGTTCATATGAATGTAAATATTACTGCCACTATGCTGGCAGTTTGGGAAAGAGGGAAACGGAAAAGTGGAACCCTTTTATCTTAATTAATGAGAAAATTTATTATCCATTTCCTTCTGAGATATTTTAAATTAATTATTTTCTGGAGAAAATTTTATAGCCGGAGTTATACGAGTAAAAGTCTTGCGATAGTAGAAAGCAGAGTTGGAGAAAATGAGAAAAGTGGAGGAATCTATGACAAACGTGAATAGTACTTGTAGATGCTTCAATTCAACTGTATGCTGCTATAAATAAAGTACATACATAATATGGTGATGAATCAGCTTGAGGTTCATATATAGTCTCTGAAGTGGTTAGTTCTAGAAAATGGAGAAAAAGGCTTATCGTCATCAGCATCATCATCATCATCACATAATAATAAACTACACAAGTAAATAGGCACTTAAATGCGTTTTAAGCATGTCGTCCATATTACTCGAAGCAGGTTTACACGAAACCTAGTCTTCATTTATTTATTCTACACACAACAAAACTTTTTTTGCATGTGCCTTTTTCCATAAATAATAGGAGTGTGGATTATTTTGTACCGTTTCCGTTATGTGCGCAACTACTGGTTGATTTGAGTAATGCTCATGTTATCATGCCTTGTTACATCAACTTGAGCTACGAGCATGTATACAAAAATAGATAAATTCACAACGCACTATAAACTCGCATGTTTTGTGTGTTGCTGTCGTTGTCGGATCCTTTCTTGAGCTGGAGAAGTAGAAATGCGAGATGAAGAAAGAAGAAAGAGATAAAATAGAGGACACACAACCGTACAAAGTACAAATCAAATACATCTTTACAAAAGGAAAAATAATATATAGAAAACTGGTTGGCCTGGTTTGATGTTGATGTTACTGGTGGTGAGTGAGTTGAGAGTTGAAAATGAGAAAACGAAGAAGCCTCTTGAGCTCCTGTGTCCTGTCTTTTCTCTCCTTTTCCCTTTATACATATTTCACTCTCTATAAATTCCTCTTTTTCTCTTCCTGAGTTTTTCACTACTTCAGTCTACCCTTTTCCTCTTGTTGTTGTGCATGTGATTCACTGTGTGGACGTCTTTCTTTTTTAGTTCTTCGTCCAAGTTAAAAAAGAGAAAGTTTGCCAAAAACTTGAGCTAATCACATTACGTGTGTGATTTCCCTGTTGGAAGACAGCGTAATGAAATCCAACAACCTTTATTTTACTTTGCCTACCTACCTAGCAGCACAAAGAAAATATGGACTACCGCTACCGACAACTTTTGCACGAGAAAATTTGTGTGTATATAAATATGTAGCTAGAGAGTAGTAGTTGTACAGTGAACTGCTACTGCTGCCATTTAGAAATATACCATGATGATGATTTGGCAGTGAAAGTAAAACTTTCATTCACTTACCACTTTATTTCGCAGGCTTCCTTTTTAATAGTGAAAACGATTACTTCCAAGAAAAAAATCCTATTTTCTACCTGTACTCAGGAGGAGCACTGCTACGTCTTCCGAGTATTAGGGCATCCTTTCGTTTTTCCCTTCAATAAACTTGTTAATTAGTTTATTCATAATAACAGCTATTGAAGGATACTCACTCACCAATCCAATGCTTCAGTACCTACCTAAATCCTATAGGTATTTTCGTTTTCTGAAGATAATCTACTTCAAGCACTAAGTTACCTTTTATACGATGAATACAGGATTAAAAGGGAAAATATTGTGCGTTTTGTAATCCCACGTTTTTCCTTACCAGAAACTAATTGCAAAAGAAAAACTTTTTAAAAATCTCGTTTTATTTACAAAAGGAAAGCTTCAAAAGCGGACTTTTTCATTTCATGGTTGCATTTTCCCACTAAACTTTTTTTCTTGATTTTTTCCCTCTTCCTTCGGTTTCTTTCACTTTCTTATTTTACTATGCAGCGTGAAAAAAGTTTTGGTAGACAAATAGAGAGGCTTTGGCAAGTAGTAAAAACACTAAGAAGAGAAACCACTATAAATAGCAGGCCCAGTTTAGTCTCCGAAGAGGTACCTCCACTTTGAGATTTTCTCAACTGAAGAACAAGCCGTGGTAAACTATATCTTGATCGTGGTTTGCTGTGGTATTTGGTTTCAAGAAAAATAGTAGAGAAATCCATCCATCTCGCCATTGATTAAACATCTCCAGTAAATTTTTACTGATCCTTATCTTTTCTTGTATACTCCTTTTACAACTCATAAGCATATTTGGTTGCTTGCCATCTTATTGAAAATCTTGTCTCTTGAGTGGTAGTGGAAGCAGTAAGAAAGAACGTTATGTACGCTAGCATGATGATGATCATCATGATCATGAGAAAAACTAACAACTTTTTTTTCCTCTCGTAAAGTAAACAGGAGTAGAATCCTGCTGTACATTTTAACTAGACGTGGATTCATATACCCTGGAGAGCTGATGTGAAGTGAAGAAGAAATATTATGTTAGACTTGAATGTACTTACACTCTCACCCATCACTGAGCTAAACAAACTGTAGATACCTATGTGTTTTCTTGTCCAATAGTTAGTTTAGTTATGTGTACAATTTACTTGACTTCACATCTCAATGTGTACCTCCATGCTTATGGGTATTTCTGGAGACAGAGAAAATCAGGGTATCAAAACGTGAGTATTCTCTATTTCGAGTTATCCAGAGAAGCCATTACTACTCCAAAAACTGAAAAAGAACACAGATGTTCTCATCTTCTTTTCCACGTTATTTAAAATTATGTAGAATCCTTTCAGTCGTCCTCATGATCAACATCTTCGTCCCACTGATCAAGAGTTGAAATTACTTTTTCGTGCTAGATTGGATACTACAGAAGTCATTGGATGATAGGCCCGGCTTGGTGACTACCATGATTTGCATACCATGTCTGTTATAAATATTACCAAGCTAAAATAGTTGGATTGTTGATGTATGCAAACTAAAGAAGAATAAATATTGTATCCGTGAAAGATGTACATGATATAATAAATAGTCAGCGTCGATTTAGAAATAACGACGTGTATTTCGAAAATTCTCCCGTGTGAACATGTAGTAGCTGAGTAGGCACGAGAAGTAGTGTTACACGTGATACAACAACACGGGGAAAATTCACATGAGGTTTTTGTTGATAGTGTGTGGTGTGAGGATGAGGCATGTAAAGGAGCGAAGAGCATTTAGCAAAACACTACTTCAACCACTGCGGAGAAAGGCAGAGCGAGAGAAAAGAAGAAAAAGACAGCGGTGATTTATTTACAGTAATTTCCTCATGTTTTTCCTCACGGCTTCGCTTACGGTGACGTTTCTAAAGACGAAAGCAAAACTTGCAAATAATATATTATGAATATACACGAAATGTATAAGTGTATTTATATGTACTAATATAAAATATTGACTAATTTTCCAAGTATATAGCTTTCTTTTTCTGCTATGGGATGTACAATGGTGCATTGATTATTGTACAAGGTACGATAAGATTACTCTTTTATATAGGAAAGACGTGCATTCACAGTTAAAGAAAGTGTTCGCATCTTCAAAATAGAAAATACATATTATTTTATATTCGTCTCTCATTGAATACAAATTTTCGCAGACACATTTATGGAAGCTAAAGCTCACAGGTCAATAATCTCAACTGGTAACATCCTTTATATTTGTAGTCCCTTAAATGAACTGATTATTTAAATGATCATTATAAGCGTAATAACAAAATGTGTTTTCTAGTTATGTACGTGCATAAACCATTGATCTTTGAAAACAAATTGACAGGTTTGCAATATATTATGAAAGTAAATAAATAAGAAAACTGCAACATATATGACTGGTCTCGATGAATGTCCAATAATTACAAGCAAGAAAACAACTTGCTTAAAAGTGTTAATTTTCTTCTTTCATTCCATACATTACTGCCTGGAATACGAGTGGATTCGAAATGCAAACAATAAGCGCTCATATGATACGTACGTATTATCATGAACATATGGAATTATTGTGTTTCTCTTCCAGAAATTCGGCGTGAACAACCAGATGATTCATAGTCATTTATCATTCTTACAAAATTGATCAAGAAGGCTGGCGACACGAACATCGTGGCATGTCTTTCCGTTCCACACTCTATCTCCATCTCTGTCGTTTTGTCGTAGTGTAGGCTTCTATTTCTCCCTTTTCATGCTTTCTTGCCAGGTTTTTAGTTAGCTTCGCCTGACTTAACTTTTATGCATCGTTTGCATGCATTCACATATATGACTAGGAGTAAATGCACCTATTATTTATATGAAATGAGCAAGTATAATAGTGATGATGATGGCAAGGAAAATGGCGTGGTTGTAGAAGAAGTGAAACGGCATTAATGAATCGAGAGATCAGTTTTCCTTTCAACAAACAGACTTGGCCTTTTTGCACGGGTTTTATTAAGCTAACTAACAAAGTGTACAATGTGTATTCATGTGTGTCATCGCCTGCCTCTTTTCTTCAGCATTTCTCTGGCATAAATCGTCACAGTGTGCTACTAATGTAGTAAAAGTAAAACGTTCTTGACGATGACTACTCACGTAGCCGACAGCTTGTGTCTTGTGTCTCCAAATCTCATCTCATACACGATTTGTGCAAATGTGAGGGAGTAAATGAAGCAAATCGTAAAATGAAGAGAAAGCACGTATGAAAGATGAGTAAAATAGTATGGTGGTGAGAATAGTATTGAATTGAGCATTAGAGAGGAAAGCAAACATGTACATTTCATGATAGCATAATACCATAAAAGTGTTACGATTAGATATTACGTGCGTTGTGACGAGCAGCGGTCGCCGTTAGTTGATTTAAATTATTAATTTTATTCACATGAGTGAGGCTGAATAAAGCAAGATATTATCAGAGAAATTTGACCTGAAGGATATAAATTTCATGTGTATACAAAGCACTTTTGTTAGCCGTATATCAGTTTTGCTACCATTTTGCACTTATTTTTGAGGTCATAAAATAATAAATGATACTGAAAGAGACAATGCGAATGACACGTTTTGTCAGTCTGCTTGTGCAAACATTAAAATTACATAGAAGTCGACAATAAATTCATCTTTGCCAATCCCTTGCTTTTTCCGCAAATTTGTAAAACATATAACACATCGTGAGTTTAAACTGGAAATCGTAAGCCCGTTTTCCGTAGAAAAGCAAATAGGTATTCTTCCAGCTCCATCATTTCTAAGAATAGCAACCCTAAATACGATTTGTACTTGCAACATCATTTTCGTTGTATTTGCGTACTTTGCTTCATTTGTACCACCAGTCAACTGTAAGTGAAGCATGTGTGCAAGAACCTACTAGACAAGTAATGGCAACCCTTAGTAAAAACTTATTCAAACTTAAAGTACAAAAAATATTTTATATAAAGTGTTTACGTCATGCGCATTCAAATATGATGGTTATATTTCTTTTTAGTAAATGCACAAACACACATCAAACAAAAATTCCAGATGGGTAGAAAGGAATGGAGAAAGTGAAATAAAATGGAGAGGAGTAACAGTGGAGAAAGTAATAAAGCAGTAGCAGCAGTGAATACAGCAGATAAAGTTAACTTGAGCTATTTACTGTTTTTGTTGTGTGACAGTCGTCAGTCACCAGCCAGCGCTGTACACCATTCAACATCATTGCCATTACTTTCTTTCTTCATCTTCTTCGGCTGTTAACATCCTTTTCTTTCAAATTAATGTCATAGCGTGGCATTTTTCGAATCCCTTTCATGACAGCCGCACCTTTCTTGCTATTTAAAACTGCCAGTTTAACAACGCAACAACGTTCACAACAACAACAAACAAAGACAGATGTACGTTGGTAAAATATGCCATGCAAGTAGTCCAAGTGGTAGCAGCGCCATGTCAGTAAAAATAAAATAATACTCATAGTTTTTCTTCTTCTGCTATTTTGTCAAATGGACTGTACGCTTGAGTAAGTAGTTGGGAGCGAAAAAAAAGTTGGCTCTTTTTTATGGTGCCGTTAACGACAGTAAAAACAACTAACTCTTTTCTCTGATGCTTGCGTATACACGAACACAGTACTGTGCAGTGCTTGTAGCACATTTTTACTTTTTTACTTTCTTTTATTGAGTTCTACTTCCCGTCCACTACCACTACCAAGAGTGTATTTTATGTATTTACTCATTTTCTTTAATTTTTTCTTTTCTCCATCCTTCTTTACGCTGCTTTTATTAGCCCTGGTTTGGAGCTACCATTTATAAAATAAAAATTTTAAACGGGCAAACATATTACGAGCTTTAAGCACTTGGAACTAACACCGTTGCCGCTATTATGTTTGGTGAAAAACGGCTGTCTTTTGTTTTATTTTCTCTGCTTTAAAGAGCATAAAAGCGATTAAACCTTCAAAATGGGTATAATGAACTGTCATTTTAGTAGTGAATTTTACGCAAAGACATACATTTGTTGTTTGAAGCAAAGTAAAAGTAATGTGTTGCCTGTGATAGTTTTGTTGGTGCTTTTGAAACAAAAAAACGCTGGATATTTATGGAATGCCTTTGTTTTGTTATTGAAGTGGTAGAAAAGTGTATGAATGCAGTGTTAAATTAAGCCTTAATATTTCAAGGAGATTTCACATATTTTATTGTGCTGATATATGGATTCAAATGAGTATAGAATGGTTTCCATTTTTTGTGGAGAAATTAGCGACACAAAGCCAGTCCTTATGTAATGGATATAATTACACAGAATCATTTTAAATACGTACTTCTTTATGCAAATTCTTGGATGGATGAATAATACAGAAAATGATAGCTCCGATGATTCTAGTTACTAAATCATTAAGAACACTATTAAATGACATTATTATTCTGCTCAGCAAATGTATACCTCCTACATATTATAAGGCTCCCGACAAACAGACCATTTGAACTTCTAATAGCACATTAAAATGCACTTTCTTCTGTGTATTCAGTAGAAGAAGACATAATCGACAGAGAATGCTTTGTTTTAATCATAATACGAATTAAAGATATTACTATATGTCTTACGAATGAAATAATAAATGGTACGTCAAAAGAATAGTTATTCAAAGAGCATTAAGCTGTTTCTGGGTTAATTGGAATCAATAGTTTTAATGAGAGGCTTAATGAGGACCGTTTTTGTGCGTTTATTTTCTAGATTGTACTAAAGGCTGTCTGAAGGTAAAGAGATACATTAATTTAAGTATAGAGCGATATGCAGGTGTGCCGTGTGTCTATGCACATAGCATTAGGGATAATAAAGGAAGCATGTATCTCATCAGCAGGTTGGTTTGCTTACTTGAGCAATCTAATTCTTCCTTTATGACCTCTTTTCTGCGAAAATAATAGGAAATACCTGAGGTCTTTCGGTGCTTTTCTCGTTATGGCAGTGGTGCTGAAAGTGAAAGCCATTAAAATGTCTACCAATATGCTTCGAGTATCGCATATACTGACAACAGTCTCCCTCAACTCTTTACATGGAAAGAGATACATGTTTGGATCTTCCTAAATGACAATTCCGAGAAAAAGTTTAGTAATATGTATATAAAACGAGCAGTTTGCTTTTGTAATGGTAAGCCTCAATATAAACCCAGCTAACCATTCTGAGTGGCAAACTTTTGCAGGTTGTTGTATTTCTTACTAGTCGAACTTCGTTTTACGCTGTTAATAGAGTAGTACAAGTATCCTCCTATCAAGTGAATACTATTTGCTAGTACACAATGTCAGGTTCGAGTGGCAAATTTCATCATTTTACGTTTGCATCCAATGGAGGCACATTTAGGAGAAACATTGTACCAATTAGAATGTATTAACTAAGAACCGTAGAATATCAACATCAGAGAGAAGTGGCTTAGGTGCGTGTGCCTCTATGTGTACTTGAAGTAAAGTGCAAGGACCTCATCACGTTACGCGTAGTGTGCATGTGAATATGGGAAATCGTTGACAATTTTCTGCCAGCTTAATTTTCCATGATGATCATGATGATGACGATAATAATATGATGACATAACCCAGAAACTTGCAACTTTTTCCTTTCCTGCTTTAATATAACTTTTACTGGAAGTCCGTCTCGATCTTTTATAATAGGTTTTAGAAAGAGTGCACACTTGAGTGTGCATGCTTTTGTACGTGCTCTTGCATTATATCCTGCTTCTGCACTTAAAACAGTGAGTCTACCTATAATATTCTCATGTATAATAATGGCTTGTATTTCCTTTGATTTTTTGAATATAGCAAAACCCGAATACGTAAGAATAAACGATATTAGTGGGTCTGAAACGGCGAATGCCTCATTGATCGGGCCGTATAATGAGGGGACCATCATCACTCTCGTCTGTGTCTCCAGCGGAGGAAAGCCTGTGGCCCAGCTTAATTGGTACAACAATTCTCAACCACTTCAAGGTAAGTCATTAACGACAAATGACTAGAAAACGGTACATGCAGTCACACTTTCCTGAACGTTTACTTGATTACACTTTGGGTAGAATACCCATTAATGCTATATACTCTCGTATAAAAAAGTTAGAGAGCATTTGAACAATGGAATACATTATTCTCCGTCGTGTTATTACTCTCTTCAGTTGCTTTACTTAATAAAGCATGTTAAGTTGTCATTGAGTGGATTTACGCTATACGAGAAATGCATTCACATGACAAGTAATCATAAAACTTTTATATCCCTCTACAAGGACAGTTCTAAGTCGTTATTTCCTTACTGCCAACCTTCGTTGTATGTATAAGCAGCTGGTGAAAGGAAATGTAATTTGAAAAGATTAATTTGAGCCATCGCCCAGAGAAAATAGAAAGTGCACGATTATATATGTATATTACGTATGTATGTAAAATGATCTATATATCATCATACGTTTAACACGATTTAGCGATAGATCAACGATAGTTCATTATGATAAAAATATTTTAAATCATGTCTTTTTCCTGCCTTTTGCAAGTACATAGCATGCATATTATGCGCACATCAAAACATTTATTTCGGTCAAACGCTTCAAAAAAAGAAGTCTACCAAACCTAGTCTAGTAAATAACCTTCTGATAGCTACTTTTACCGTTTGAATTGAGAGGAGTCATTAAATATTTGCTTTAATTCATTTATTCAATGATGCTTAGGGATGTTTGTTTGCCCATCAGCAATAAAATGTAAGTAAAATACTTGGAACGGGCAATGAGAGTCCTCTTAGCGTATCAGTAACGTCTGCATTCATGTAGGAAACTGATGGCCTTATTCATTTTTCCGCTTTCTCCTTTCATATATGTACACGTACGAAGTGATACATTATTGCTTATTTACATACATAAAAACCAAACATACAAACATGCCAACAAAACTAGACATTTATAATGATTACAATAGGTTCTGGTTAGACAAAATGTTATTCAGCTTGTAAATCCATTAGATGGATGTTGTTATGCATGCAAAAATAACGACTCAGCAAACTAAATAAAAAACTTTTATTGGTCGCCACGAATATATGGCTAGCTGTCTACAAGATTCAACAACGTAAAACGATGACAAGGACATGACACTGGAGAAAGGCACCATAAATCAGATATCTACTCTACTCTGGCTGTCATGTTATACCTTCACACACCATACATAAAACCCTGTACTGAGTGAGTAATATAATAACAAGTGAAAGCAAGCACGGTCTCGATGTATTCCTGTTATTGTTTGTACATCTAGTCAGCTCATCATACTTTACCCACTTGTATAAATAATATGGAGCTAAGCATTTTCACGTACTCAGTTTTCCTGTTTTGCCCTAGCAGAATTGAATTTTGTATTTGGAAAAGGATAATGGATGAGTTTAGCATTTCATTTAATCGTATAAATATGCATATTCGGATCCATTTACTTGCTCTGCACAATATTAACAATGGGAACAAATGTAATCATTGTGTATACTAAATTAAGCTAATGCCTTGAATTATAAGCATTAAATTACTTCTGATAGCCACAAGCATGCATAAGCACGTACCTCACAATGTCAAGCTCTCCTAGAAGATACCCTTTTGCGTTTCATTTCCGGGGTAGGCAAGCATTCTATACACATAGAATGAAACCGAATTTCCAGATTCTGTCACTTTTATAGGCAGCATATATATTGCTTGTGAAAATATGTCCATGTGCAGCTTTCATACTTTTACTATACGATTCAGAATCCAGTCAGTCAAGATTTTCTAATGGATTTGCAAATCAAAATATTTTGATTCGTTCAATAAATATACTTTCCATATTAAGCCTACATTTACAGTGCAGATTTAACTATCGTTAAAAGTCATAATAGAGTATTTTCATTGACCGAAGTGGTTCTAACTGAAGATGAATTGGATGAAACAGTTTTGAAAGCTTAATTTGAATAAAACACTATCGTGCCTCTGTTGTGCACTGTTATCATTCTTGACTGTTTTTCTTTGTTCGTCTTCCATAAAAGCTAATGCTGAGAATGACTAATTTTTGGAAAAACTGAATGATGAAACCTTAATGAAATACCAGAAACCAACAACTAAAACTGAATTTTATCTAGTATGTATGGTATTAGCCCTAAAAGCATAGGTATGTCCATTCACCTCATTCTTAAAACAAGGGAACATTTTGAGTCCCGATGCTCTCATTGTAATACAAACTTTACAATATATACTATGTAGATTGAAAGCTGCCTTTAAATTCATACACCCACTACGTGGTCTGGTGTACCCCATCACACGATTTATGTTTATTCATGAGCCTGGAATTGTACTCTGTTTAGTGCTTCTTGGCAGCTTTCATCCGAATAAATATTATTGTATCTCACATTGGAACAGCAGACCTACCATACCTTCGGAAATGTTGGCTTGGCTTAACTGAACAATTTTACATGTCAGCACTCGGTGTTACTAAATTGTGTTCCACAGTAAACTTAAAAATGAGAAACGATCTTATCCAAGCATTAAAGCTTTGATTTAAGTTGTGAAACGAGAGTATTCTGCGAGAGGTGACCGACGAAAAATTTCAAACATAGATAGACTATCTTCCTTTTGTTAATGTTATTGCAAATACTAAGATTGCTTATTTAATGTCTTACAGGACAATTCATCAACATGACTGAAGCTGATGGTACTGGAACCGGAAGTTCTCAATTAACTGTGACATTAGGGCGTGGAGATTTGGGAGCCAAGTTGGAATGTCGAGCCATTAGTCCTACTCTTGATGTTCCAATGGCCGCATGGGTCGAGGTAGATGTTTACGGTAAGTTACATTTTTTAATAACAAAATTATTTGCAACAAAAATAAAGCTGAAGTGTAATTGGTTGTCAATGGTGGGTTATCCTAAAAATGTCGACTCAAAAGATCTAATATCTTTATTCAAAAATTATCTCAACATTAACTTTCATTGGTCTGCTCTACTTTCAATAAAGCTCTCGTCGCTCCCTACACCAAGCCATTTCGTTCTCAAGAGAATCGGTTCTAGTGTTTCCATCCACCCCTTCAAAATGTTCGCTGTTGTTTCTCTCAAAACTCAAATATTTTCTTTTCGAAAGCACTTCATAATCCTCTCTTTCTTATATATGCATGATAATGACAAACTTTCAAAAACATTTCAAAACTTCTAGAAAAGAAAGTAGCATGGGAGCACACACTAACAAATGAACAAAGTTCTGCGTTTCCCTTCCAGCATATTTAGTGAATAAATATTTAACCAGCAAACGCCACAACCATCACCACATTTGCTGACAAACGACAAACGTTGTAAAAAAATAAAAATAAACTTTCACCAACAACAGTACAAACTCTAATGTCAGTTGTACTGTTGGTGACACGCACGGCATTTTATATGGAATCTCTCTAGTCTTCCAGAGCAATTTATGCTAGAAGATTACATATAATGCAACTCCATTGTATGTATGTCGACACACATGATCAAGTGTTCCTTCTCTCATTCTCATTCTTCCTCATTCACATCACTATCAGCGCCGAGTTCTCTACTTTCTCAAGAAAACGTTGAGTGTTGATCGACTGTGACTACAAACGAGGAGAGCAAAAAAGAAAAGGTATCATGATGATATATAACAGCCTTCTTCATTATCATCTCTTTCCTCTTCCATACTTATTTTTAGTGATGGGACACACTTAAACATAGAACATGTGCATTTTCTAACAAAAATAATAAAAGGTCTTTTTGAATTAATTAGCTGTGTTCTTAACCACCACATCCTGCTTATATCACTTCTTTCATTGGAAGCACTATGAAAATAATAAAATTTTAACAAAGGCAAAGTGCATGTCCACAAACCTGAAGACGATGAGAGTGACAAGCGGAGAGTAAGACGTTATATAGAAGAAAGTTTTTACCTAGCCAATTTACCTCTTATCTAAAAGAAACAACGAATGTTACAGAAAGGAAATTTTATCTTCTAAATATAAACAAGGACATTATGCTCTCTAAAACGTAACAAGTTCACTGGAAAAGTTCATCAGCTTTGCCTGCTGCCACACAATTCTATTACAAGAGGCATATTTTAAAAGTAACTAGCCCTGATGAGCCCTAGCCCTGTTGTTAATATGTAGCATATATAGCATGTAGAGCGTAGAAAGAACAAAGTTGCTGTTTTGTCTTTACATTTTCTACGACGTTTTTGTTGTTGTTTTAGTATTGTCGGACGGTTTGTTGTTTTGTCCTTGAGAGGAAAATGAAGAATCTTATTTTATTTACTTTTCATTCATATCGTCTTCATCTATTCTATATCTCGATTTTACACATTGAATTCTCTTTTATGAATATACATGAATATCTATTTATAATTTACATTTTGTCTTACTGTTAAATAATTAAACTTAAAAGACTGGAAACTGCGTGTGCTGGGCACAGACACACTTACAAAGAGAATTTTAATTTGACAGCAAGAAACTAGAGGAAAACAGTGTATTTTATGCGATGATTACCATTATAGTAGTTGCTAATGCTTAATGATACTCAAAATAATTTGATTTCAATTTTTAAATCTAGTTCATTCTGGATGATAAAAGTTTTCTCTAGACATTAGTAGTTAAATTTTCTCATTATGCACATTGAGTTCCTAGCTGACTTTAACTCTTTCATTTCAATCATTTTCAGTCAGAGTCGGTTTTCAACGGTATACTTGGCGTAATTACGGAACTCAGCGAAGAATTGACATATAAATAAGACAACTTATGGGGAATATAACTGATAATTGAATTAAAAGTCATAAGGGCGAACATAAAATTTCACATTTATTCTCTCGCATGTTCACCACCATTTCCTGTTCGAAAATAACGAAGAAAGTATTTGTGTGTAGTTTTTAATTTCATTACTTCACATAACTAGAATTGTAAATATGCTGAGAGAAATCGACACTTTCCGTGTATGGTTCATCGTACCATATGTGTTGTACGTATTCGTTTATAGCTAACATTGTGTGTAATCTACGCGTGTGCCCGTAGACCGCGAGAGATAGAGAAAGAGACGCATAAGAGTAAATCAAAAATTGAGAGAGAGAGCAAATAATGTATCTTCAAGATATTTAGGGGAAACTCTCAAACACTAATAATTATACCCTTGAGTATCGTGTAAAATTAAATAAGGGAAAAGAATAGAAAGGCTAGGAACGAGCCTAAAGGAAAAACTTTAAATTCAGGCAGTCAAAAAATATAAAAGAGGAACTTTGAATTTGCACGTTTCTTAACCTTACTATTTGTTAAGCATTTATTAGCTTGTGTGTTGCAAAAATACGTAATACAATGTTTGCTGAAGGAGAGCTTATTAGAGAGGCTAATAAAACATTTACATTCCATAATGATGAACGTAGAAAAAAAGGTAAAAGTGCTTTGCTTGAGGTTCAATAATCCCACCAATGACATCTGCTTATTCAACCAAATAGCTGAAATAATTTTTATGGTAATGTATGAAATCTAAATATTAATATTTTCTCTTCGACCCATTCCTAATACAGTTCGACCTTTATCGTGGGAGCTGACGGGATACGATGCTCCAGTTCTCCAAGGCACGGTGGTCAATCTACTGTGTCGAGTAAGAGGTGCTAGACCAGCAGCCAACGTTACGTGGTTTAACGGGACCAGAGAACTTTCACCGCAACCTCCATCAAATCTAGCTGTTCAGGTAAGTCATAAAGCGTTGAACCCTCCGACAAATGGGGGTTTCCACAATATGTAGATCGATCAAGCAACATGAACATATTATTGTATATCCATAGAGCAAATTGAATCACAATCCAAAACAAAGTTCCACACAAATTTTATTTTATATTCTGCTGGCACAGTTATGTGATTTTACACCCGAGTAAACCAGAAAATTACTGACGATACAGCTATCCGTGCAAACGCAATGTAGAAAAATCAAGAGCTAAAGCGTACTTCCTTGGATTGTTCAAAAAATTATCATTTACAATGATGTGCCCCATTTTCATAATAATAATAATAATAATGATATATTTTATTCATCTAAAAGTTGAACCTATACCGATCAAATTTGCTTGCTGTAGAAAATCGGCCACTATCATTAGGAGGAGAATACGTGTGTGTGTATTCGCCTAGTAAGCTCAGAAAGAAAGGGCGAGCTAGTAATCTATAAAATTATGCTTTACATATTTCCGCACCACTGTTTTCATACATATTTTAGGATTTACGAGCAAGAAAACGGAAGAAAAAGCTATATGCTGAATGCCTGTTCGGTTTATAAAATTGTATCGCACGAAGAATTGGAAATTCTGCATAATTGGCGCATGCTAACAAAATAAGAACACAAGATGACGATAATCATGATGATGTAGACATAATAAATACATACATATATCCTGAAATAATAAAGAGCATCATTATTATAAACTGAACCAGTCTAACTTGCTTACATTCAAATTGGAAGTTGCTCTCGCTGTGTTATTATTATCATTATTTTAGTTTTGTGCTATCTTTTATTGTTGCATACTATTGCGACGACGAACTATCATCATAATAGTTTCTGCGAGTGTGTGTAAGCTTAGCATTATTGTTTTTCTTCTTTATTTTTCCTCGATCCAAGCGCCCGTATGTATAATAAAAATCTCTATTCTTTTTCAATCTCATTTGTAGACACATTCACTTCATATAACAAGCGGGGCAGCAGCAACAAGACGAATTTATGAAGAGAAAAAATGGCATTCGTCTAGATGTAGAAAAAAATTGTGTCTTGCAATGTGCAGGCATTTTTTACAGCAGAAAATCGTCTAGAGTTGTATTCTTTCATTTTATTTAAGTTTTTCTTATTGTTTTTATGCTCCGAGAAGATGTTGCTTCCATTGCTGTGGCTGTAATCTCATGGTCTGACAAAACGTTGCATATATGAGAACACTAACATAGCTAAAAAAAAAGGCAATACTAACCTAAAGGCCACTAGAAGGGATTATTATTTTCAATGTTTCTGTCGTTTTTTGATAGAGAAATGGTACATCTTGTTAGTTCGTTTGCTGGATTTTTATATTATTGTCATTGGTATATTTAAGTTTTGCTTCCGGCTACATATATCCAGGGATTGTGCTAAAAGTAAATCTATAAAAAAGAAATTGTTATACTGGAAGAAAAGGGAAAAGTTGCTAGAAGAACAAACAAAGGCCAATAAGAGCCGTAGAAAAGTACAGTAAAAGCAAGGAATACACAATGCGCATCTGACTAGAAAATATACGGGAAACGCAGTCATTTATCAGTACCAAAATTTACGAGCAAATTTACCAGCGTTTTTCGACTTTTCTCGCACTTTTTTATGGCAACTGAGTGTAGAGAGAGAGAGAGGCTCGTAATGAAGAAGCAAATGATGCGAGGAAAGTCTATAGCATTTTATATGGAGAAAGTTAAAAAGTAAGATGTAGGAATGCGTATCTACGTATACATGTTTTGTAAAAAAAAAAACTCCAAGAAGTGTTAAAGAAATGAATGGATAAAGTCATTCAAGTAGATTTTGCACAGTTGTTGATTGTTAAAAATTGTAAAATACGTAATTTAGAAAAAAGCTTTTCATGTACGATTATTGAAAAAAAATTTGTGAAAATAGGTAAATATGTTTATAGACATGGTTAGAGTTAACATCCACACAATTTTGTTTTATTCTTTCAAAAGTTTGACAAAATTCGAATATTTATAATTTAATAATGCTTCCCGGTTTTCATAAGTAGCCCAACAAGCTTAGTTCCTGTACAAGGAACTAGTAAATTATTCAGATGGGACTTCATTAAAAGAGAACAAATGTGGAAAGCTTATACATACATAAATCGCCTATAAAAGTTTTTATTTTAAGTTTTTGAAATTCAGCTTCAATATGCACCAAGCGCCAAACCAGCACAATTGCACACTTTACTCCACTCCAGAACTAATATTTTGTTGTTGCATATAATTGTATGTGCAA
>JAQIXW010001570.1:0-18655 GCA_034700685.1 Willowsia buskii | reverse complement strand
GATGTCTTATTCATGGCTGGGATGCTTTTATAAATTGTGTGGAATAACATCACTGCACCTAAAATGCATTTGACTCCCAATGCCGAAAAGCATTTTTCTTGACAGTTTCTTCTCTCAGTTTAACTAGTATATGCATCATTATTTTTGTGCTGACTGTGATGATGAAATTTCATCGAACTGTTACCATTTTCCTTTGAGGGACTTTTTATAGTTCTTGCTGTTGAAAGATAGCAAAGCAAAACCACATAAAACTAAACCCAAAAAACGATTGAAACTTCCCAAGCTTCAAACAATCTGAGAAACGGCTAATCGTAAATTCCAACATAGCAAAAATCATCCTTGTTTCTCTGTTGTATGTAATATAAAAATTAGATATTCAGAGAAATATTGAAAAATTATTGACGCTTAAGTTTCGTCTTTCTTAACGAAAAGTTTTACACGGATTCAATTTTATCTGTTCCGTTCAGATCTCGTAGCTTTTCCTTTTAGAACAAAAAGTTTTTACTAGAAATGCTTTGATATGTGGATTTTCACTTATTATGAATGCCTGGAAGGTTACCCTAAAAGCTGATAGGTATATATACCTAGGTATGTGATTAGTAGATAAAGTTATGATTGGCGAAGAAATGACTGCACTAAAGCACAACATGGTTAGTGTTTCATTGTACATGCTTTCACATAACCAGTTATGTCTAGTACATAGTAAATGCAGAATACATAATATTATGCCTGTAATAGTAAGTGTGATAGTCTCACCGTTTCCGCTTTACAGGAAAAGTTGTGAAAGACAGCAACTAAAAATATCTTCTTAATAACATAGATTTTTATGTTTATGATTTAAGTTTTTGTTTGACTGTGGCTTTGGGCATATTTGTCAGCTCTAATACAATCAGGGATGCGTTACAACAGTCGGGTATTGCAATAGCTTATCTTTTTGGGAAACTTTATTCAAATTTATTACTCACTAGCTTTTTGCAAAGAAAGAAAGCTTATCCAACTTGAACGAATAAATTATACCTGATTGTCATTTTTTGACATTGATTAAAGTAATTACAATCCAGGAGAATGTAAAGTGCTACTGATAATAAAGCTGTAATGCTTGACTGATTAACTGATTAGATAAGTTATGGCGCGAAGGCTACAACACAATAGCCTACAAGGCAATAATAGTGTCTATTTAAGCCCTAATGGTGCCATTTTGCATATATGGTTAATCTCCATCTTAAAGGGAAATCCGCAACGCATGCATTGCATCAACATTGTTCACTCGATCGCACACAAAATGACTCACCTATCCGTAACATGAATGCTTACAGGTAATATTCGTTAAAATACGTTTTCCCCCTTTTGTGAGGAACATTATGTTGATGATGATGACAATAACAGCTCTATTGACGCTTTGCAAAGTCATTATATCAGAGGAACGATTCTTTCTTTTATTGTATCCTTTCTCAATTTCAAAAGGGTGCCTTTTCATTTCCTAACACAACTTCTTCCAGTTGAGAAAAATTCAATAAAAATATTTTACTCTCACACAACACAAGCATAGTCCAACGTAGCAGAAGACGGACGAGCGCAATTCAACAACACAGCACACACGTACGCTCATCATCGTCCTGATTCAGTCTTATAGTTTATTTCTCTACAAGAAGACAATATAATCATTGGCCTCGTCAGGCTCCACTATTACTATATCATCATCTTAAGCCGGCACGCTATGATCACTGAACGCAGACAAAAAAGTATCTCGTTTCAAAATATCGGAAGGTATCAATCGCATATGAAGTGGATTGCAGCATCCTTGTAGGGCCAAATTCACCCTTTCCTCTTGCTTCTCATCTCAATTTCGTTCGTTTCAGGAGCACGAAAAAAGATCTTCAAGGAGTATAAAAGAAACGACAACATTTCTTCGAAACATCTACACCAACAGAGAATAGTTTCACATGAAGTGATTCTCATTTTCATTATAAACCTACATACAAGTAAACTGGCAAGTTTTAGCTTGTCATGTTCATCAGGATAGATAAGAAAGCCCATTTTATATACAACATTGTCCCTTCGTCACTGATGACTGAAGTAGCCTCTGCGTTGTACTCGGTTGTGTCTTCATTAGGAGCCCTTCAATTCCTCTCCCGTAGCGTTCTTCTTCATTCTCCAACAAGCAATCCAATTTTCAGGTGATGGACAGAGAAAAGTAAAGATATCAAGTTGTATCAACGTATAACTGTCAACTTTTTTCCATGCTATCTACTGGACAACTCTTCTACATACATACCTTGGACCTGAAAAATTATAGGTAATATACACCCTTGTGCCTGAAAAAAAGATGAAATTTGCTCGCATCACCTACATTTTTAGACCGCACTAATAATAGGCTATACTAATGACACATAAGATATAATTTATATCACTGGCTCTAATAAGCTCCTTGTCTGCTGCTGTCATTCATTAATTTCGGTAAACTGGGATTTTTACATCAGCAACATCATAAACTAAGTCTTTATTTTATATTTATGCTTTTATAGCAAGTATTGCCGACCTGGCAGGAATAGATAAGCTATGTTTTAAACTCTGGATTTGATCCTTTCAGATTTGAGGACTTGGTTTTTATGTAGTCTGTCAAAATTTGACATATTATGAAACTGCCAAAAAAATATGCTTGTACTATTTGTTTTTGCTTCTAAAAGTGCGATATCCGGGTTTCTAATTTTAACAAAAGTATTCACGGAAATGGCCACTTGACCTGAATTGCTGTCTATCAAGTGGTATCCTTAAAAGTCACTTCAAAACCACTTAATTTTAAATAAGACAGGTCAACATGGCACATGGGTAATCCTACTCATGAACGCTCGCTCAGACGAAAGCTACCACCTAATTGGAACCTGTGATGTAACTTACACGTCTCCCCCTGAACATGCATAACGAACTTTTTTGAAGCCTATCCCCAAACCGTTTTAATATTTAAAATAAAGTTTGAATTATGTGTTGTATTTGAAGTTTGAAATATGAAAGGATTTTACTTCCAATTTTCTAGAATAATGGAAAATATTGGTAATGACAGAAGGGGGCAAAATATGAACCCGGTAAATAAAACGAATTGCTTTTCAGTGTCGTTTCCGTTCCTGGGAAAGTTTAAAATGAATTGTTAAACTTCTTGCTTGCATGAAAGCGCAGATTCATCCAAGATGCTGAAATGAGTCAGCATTAAAATCTTTCCCATATATTCCTCATCTCCCGACGAACTTTTTGACATTCATTCAGGAATCCAAGAAAGAATACCTGACACGCACAGTTTAAAATTTCCCGAGAACTTTATGATTTTTTCATATACTGCCTCAATGACTAAGAAAGAAAACCTCTGATTAGAATCGTTCTTCAACAAAGTTGATAAGAATGAAGAGAATGATGGCACATGACCGAAACGCAAAGTTAAACATTTTCTCATATCTGATGTATCATCTTGGTTGACTCAAAAGACTTCTTCCCTTAGTGTACACCGAACAATAAACAGCGAAATGTATGGTAGGTACGTAGAGACGAGAAGATAAAAATATATCGCTGTAAAACACAAGTATCTTATTTCATTTGGCTCGTGTTGAGTTTTCAGCTGAATATGAAGCCAGCGCTTTTGTTGTTTTTATTGACTGTGTGTTGGAAATAACGACAGTATTCCTTGTAAAAAGGTACACAGCCAGATTTACAGCTTTAACGTTAGAGAGCGGTTCAGCGTGATAGCCCCTATTAAAGGAAACCCATAAAGTCTTTTCTGCATCCCAGTCTATAATCTCATTCCCTGAGGACAATGGCAATGATACTGATGCTTGTGCCAATGACTAAGAAGATCCTTTGTGAAGGATGGTCCTGAGGTACTGATGAAATTGATAATAATGATGATGATGAGAATATCGTTTGTTGTGATGTGGTAAATATGTGCCATCTGAGGAAGAATCGCATTGACAGGACAATACCACTGGCGATGTCAAAGTTGATTATGTGCTATTGTCTCCACTCCAAAAAAAGCTTATAAAGAGATACATCGTAGATGATATGCCTGTATACTACAGAAATAATAAAACTGCCTACGCATTGATCTGGCTTAATACAAGGTAAGCTAGAATACCATTTTTTCCATTTCATTACGTGACATTTTTCCCTTATGAGTTTTACAAACTTTTTAAAGCCCAAATATAATCAATCGTAGCAAGTGTAGATACTCCTGTTCTTGGCGGAGTACAGGTTCGAGAGAATACAGATGCAGATAAAAAATGAAAGCAATCAGATTTGTTTCCTTTTTGAATCGTCATCCAAATTCCTAGGGCATTATTATTTTATACGACTAGTTAATACATGAGTAGTACAGTTTAATATTGTGCTTCATAAACTGATTCGTCAACCAACAAAAAATATTTTGTGATTTCATCTTCATCAACAGCGTCCTCTTATTGCCTAGTGTTTTATTTGGTCTCAATCTTTTATCATGCTGACTAAGGAAAATTAAAGAAAAACTTATAGACAGAGATAAGCAATGATAATTGTTGGAGATGTAACCTCTGTCATGCATGTAAAAGTGTACGTGTGTTGATTACTAGTTTTCGTTTACGAGATCCAGACTAGTTAAGAACTGGCTGGAGTCATCAAGATGTGTGTTCCCTTTGAAGATGATGAAGTCATTTGTAAATTCATCACCTATCTGATTCCATCAGGGCAATCTTTTGTCTCCACTCTTGACGTCGACTGATTGAGTGATTGTCATTCGAATAAAAAGTACGGTCATGTATGATACTAATATTAGATATCCCCAGATGTATTTAACAAGTCTCGTTGAATTCTGCAAATTCGTAATGGGGTTTGAGAAGATTCACCTACTATTACAATCGTCATCTTCATCTATCTCTAATCTGAGACAATATCTGACTACCAAATTGCTTGCCGTATACAGCCCTAAAATTGAGCATACTTCACGGAGGGGAGTATAGTATGCCTCTTACTCTTAATGCATCTTATCTGTTGTCTTGCTATTTGCGAGCTGTTGTCTGAAAGGATATTCCATGTAAGTAAACTTAACGGACATTTAATGCAAATAAGCCAATTCGGAGAAAGAATCCATTTTAAACTTTCAGAGTCCACTCGTAACCCAGATTCACATCTGCTTCCTCCACTTTTCCCAGAAACCTGGATTTTCTTAAATACCATTCACAGACGAATCAGCAAACGTTTTTTCAGTGGGTGGAAAGCTACTAAAAAGTACAACATACAAAAATGCCAATTTCATGTGACAAGAAAAGCTGCCGCTATATCCTTTCCCTGGAATTTTTGCTGAGTAATTTACTTTAATCTGCATCTCACATGGACTAATCTCTGTCCCTATTATTGTCAAGCACCAAATGCACAACAGGACTATTCAAAGCTGACACACAGTGACTTAAACGTTATTATTAGAATGATATGTGACTATTCTTTTTGGAATTCGATGGTACGCCACATGACAGCATACTTCAGATTTATCCATGTACCTATGCAATGTTCATATCAGTGGGTAAAAACAATGAATAATTGTCAAAAATGGGTTTGTAACATTTTACAATTTTCCTGGGAATTGTTGATTTGGAATATGAAGAGACAGCTGCAAAGCCCACTCATAGGTTTTTGAACGTGCATAACATGCATTGTGAATCCTTGTTTATTATTCACATACTTTTGACATGGCATTCTGTAATCTGCAGATGCACACTCGTAAAATTTATAACAAATAAGAGAACAGGGTCTCTAGACTAGTATCACAGTTGGATGTAGGAGACTACCGCAGTGAGATACTAATCTTTGAGCACAATTAAAATTAAAATGAACACACACTGCAGACAGTTGAAATTAACAAGAACAATAATTCTGGGATTTGTATCATGAACATGTACATGTATACGTGACGTTCATCTCCATGTTTCAGTTCAAAGGTACATGACATGAACAGCTAGGGTTTAAAATAGGAAGTTTGGACTGGACAATGATGTGACCTAAGTGAGAGTAGGAGTAGTAATCATTAAATAAATGGGTTTTGGGGAACGTAAAAAGATACAGGATGTTATGTAAACTCGTCACACAGATTATAGTTTACCTTTTTATGTCTATCAAGTCATTCCCTATAGCAGTAATGGAATCGCGAGTGATGCTACACATTTCTTCCCTCTTATTGCTATCCTCCTCGATCCCATCCTCCATGTACACGAACTGGCAGCTTGTTTATTGGAAGCAGGAAAGGTGCATGCTCAAAAAACTCAATATTGACCATCTAGTATCCAGGAGAGCTTCATCTTGTTCCCTCGCGTACAACTGACTCCATAACCTACTGTGAAAGAAAACTACCTTTTTCTCCCTCTCCTCAACGGACGAATAGATATTAGCTTAGCAGAGGACTAGGAGCAGGTGTTGAGAATTACACAGAACAGAAACATTGTTAAAGCCCTGGCCCTATATGCTTCCGTTGTTACTTTCTCAAGTTTTATCTTCATCTCTCTCTCAGGTAGGCAGGCAGTCAGAAGAGACTAATGTACTCCTTGAGCAGGCATCGAGGAGGGTCTTCCCATAAGCTCAAATACAAAAACTACCGTAATAGCCCATCTAAAATACTAATAACAATTTCCTCGAAAATCCTCCGAAATCACTTGGTTTCCCTTTTGGGATATCCCACTTACATCCCTTACTATACTAGACTATTCTCCTTCCTTTATTGCAGAGTTTGCACAAGGAGGATGATGACAAACCAACAAGGAGAAAGCGTCATGTTTTTTCACGTAATGCTTTTATAAGTCGTTTTGTGCGTTTTCAAGAAGAAATCCAATTCCAATCACAAATTTGAGGCACTCATTCAAACAGAATACAGAACAGTACGGTTCTTATGGCGTTAACGAGAAAAGACATCACAAAGATTCTTTCTATATAACTAACTAGTCCACAACTAACAGGATTTTTTCCATGAATTTAATGTAAACAAGATATTGAGTGAGATACGTATATATGGTGGTTGAAATGCCTAGTGCCTTGTAGTAGTAACCCAGCATTCTCAGAGTCTATTCGCAATTCCATTTACCAAACAAGTCTTGAATTCAACTTCCGTAATTAGCAAAGGTTTCGTACTGTAGATCTTATAGTAACAGCACATAAAGAGAACCAACAGGCAAAAAATGTCTTTTTGCATTAATGTACTAAAGGAAAGAGCAGACTGTTTGGCTCCACGTACACTAAAAGCAAACACTCCAGAACCCCTTGAAACCAAAGGCGTTGAAAAACTCTATCATCAATGAATGCTTTTTCTCATCCAAAACTAGAAATGGATAACACTAGCACGCCAACACAAGATCACACTGCCATGTCCAATTCGGCTGTTATATGTTTTTGCAAAAGTAGTACTCCTAAACGAGTCAGCCATAATAGGGGCTACGAAAACGAGACCAAGTCATCGTCATCAGTGAACTCCAGAAGAAAAATTTCCATTTCACAGGGAAACGAGACATCCGAAGTAAGGTTCTGCTTTCATCTTTTCAACATTACCAGCAACTTTTTTAGTTTCTGAATTACAATCTTCCATCCAACAAACACCATTAGGAACTACAGTATCAAATAAATGCTTTCGCTGCAATGCAAAGTCTACTTTTCTCCAGGAAATACTCTTTTCATGCTGTTGTAAAGATGCGTACTTAAATCAGGCCCACTTTTTGAGTAGAAAATTAAAGTAGCACCATTTACAACAGCAAGAAAGCCCCAAGCAAAACAAGAAAAGTTGGTGTTGAGTTGATGCTGTGCACAACAAAAGTAGAACCTTCCGTTTGTTTATACAATAGTAAACACTCGGCTCGGCCTAGACATAGAAAAACTTGAAAAGACGCTTTCTCTTCTATAAAAGATATACCTACCTTCGTACTCTTGCCTATCATGCAGTGCAGGCAGACTACTTTCTCCTTTCTTCACAGCGTTTCCTTGAAAATGGCAAGCTGTAGTAGTATCGCATTGTAGGACATACACGTATGTGAAATCTCATTTCCCGGGATGCTGATTCATTTAGAGATGTGTTTGGTGAAGGCGGAAGAAACAAGGCTGTAGTAAAGATGTTGAAAATACACAAAGGACGACAATACAATCGAATTCAGAGAAGAGTGCACACTACACAATTAATTTTGCTGCGGAGAATGAGTGCTACCAGGAAATCATTTCAAATTAAACGTAATGGATGAAGAAAATCAATGCTTTGTCTGCACAAAGAATGCACTTTTTGCAAAAATGGCTGTACTTGTATAAAAGCGTGTTGTTTTTAGACTAAAAACTAAAAACTCTAATAAATGTTTCTGGCCACGTAAAGTAGTTTTTCAACGTAGATGACTAAATGCCATTACAGTTTGCAAAAAACAGAGAAAGTCACGAAGTTAGTATATTGAATTGTATATTGTGTATTTAAATTTAGTGTGCATGTGACTATGTTCAAGTTATGTTTTGTTTCGTGTTTTTTTCAAAGCGTAATCGACAGTAGCCCATTGGGCAGAATTCATTAAAAAATATGTATACGTTCTGCTATACAATCAAAGAGCTTTCCAGCAATTACTTTAGAGGTCATGAAACTGGAGCCATTGAGGTAGGCACATACTTACTAATGCTATACAATTGTGCATAAAGTTTGTCAACTTGAATGGCTATAAGAGGTCAAGCAAGAGTCGTGACAGGTACATATATATACCGTAATGGTATGATTTTCTTCCACTTCAATTTTCAATCGGACTCGGTCTGCACGCCCACTTAAAATATTTTTCCATTTGCTTATGTAAGAGAAAACAGGATCCCTTTTCATGTCATTCATTTTAGAACTACGATGATGAAGTGATCCATGGCTTTTGATGCAGTATATACTTGCAAAGTCCATATTGGCAAACCTTTCACTTTCAGTGTAGAAGGAAGAGAATAAGTCAGTATCAAAATGACAAAACTGTGTACCGAGAACCATGATTGGCTTCGTGCAAACTTGCTCTAAAAGTGCAAATCAAACACCTACTTTTGTTGATGGAAACGTGCAGAATAGATTGCTGAATGAGATAAAATGTACGAGTAAAGTAGTGCTGAAATCCACGGTATACATATCAAGAGGTGATGTTGCCAGTAAGAGAGCGATGATGAGCTTAGAATTTCAATGATATGATAGGATTGGACGGGTGAGAAGGGAGAGAAAATCAGTTCCGTTCTTTAATTCCCATGAAGCTTTTTGATACCCTTTCCCCTCTTCATGTTCTATTTCCCCTCTTTAAAAAGCAGGACGTCAGGAAATCGGAGACTAGTTTAAAGAGCTAAAAGTCGTGTTATGGAGTGATCCCATAGACTTACATAATGCAAACATGAATGGTTATATATGACGTTCTATAGTATTACAAAGAATTGACTTTTTTTCTAGGATTACGTTAGAACTTTCAGCTCCTGTTTCCCATGCGTCAGTAGAAACTTTTTCCCTTGTTACTGATATGCATACTAAAGGTGTTGAACTAAGTGATTTGATGTGATATGAGATGATGGAAGACTTTTTGTTAGTTACAGCATTTTCGTATTCACTTAAAACATGTGCCACTAAAGTAATAGATTTTCCAAAAAGAATTTCTCACATGTGATATCAATGTGTGTATAGAAAAAGACGCTGACAAAAATAGTGTTGTGCAGGATGAAGTTTTTGGAAAATTGAGAAAAGCTTATGAGACCTCATCATTCTCGTAGTGACTACTTTCTTTACAAAGCAGTAAATTCACATTATATCGTTTTTCGTACATGTAGAATTTTTTATTCCTATAAATTGGTACCTATACTGCTCTTATTATCTTGATCAACTTGTTCACACACACACAAAAGATAGGCTTATACATGAATGAGCATTTGGTATTATCGAGATGAAAAGAGAAAGGTCGGACAGTCAAGTTTCCCATTTCGAGATTTCATGCTTTCTAGTAGTACATCCGCTCTTTCCGAGACTTCAGAGGAGGTAAAATAGACGTAAGGGCCTATTTTTATAGCTATTAAATAAGCATTTTGACGTTGAAAGGAGAACGTACGTGCTCCCATTTGATAGCTGAAAATGCGTAAATCAACGCATTTGCATACATAGCAGCTTCCTTTTCTTATATACTGAGTGCATTTAATGTTTTCTGTATTAGTGAAAATATAGGTTAGACAGACGTACCAGTTTCGTGTAGACATTCAAAAAACAACTGCTCTCTCTGTCTTCTCATGACTGCATGAATGACAGAATTATAATAATCCTGGATCAGCGATTCTGATATGTTCTGTAGATAACATGTAGGTTAGTATAAGGTATCATAATTTGCTACGTGATGTAGGGCAACAAAAATCACTTGAAACACAGTCATTATTCTTCGTTCCAAGTTCCATCGTGGAATCATGCAAGAAAATACATACGCGTCCAAAAAATATGCAAGCTAATGTGTATGCCTAACAAGGTGATGGGCACATGTAGATGAAAAAATCATTTCAAAAATGTAACAACACACAACGAAGTCAACATACCTAGCCAGCCAAACCTAGCATGCAGTAATACAAATGGCAAATAGAGTGTTCGTATTGTGTATGTCTTGTATAATGGAAACGAAGGTTAGAAAGGAAAGCCTCTATCAATCTCACTGTTGAGCTAACTACAGGGTTCCTCCAAATAACTGACTGGACCACCCCCAAAATAGATAATCAAACTACATCTCTATCCCTCGTACTATTTTTTACAGAGAAGAAAAAATCCTGTACAACAGTTTTTTATATACACATGTCGAGCAAAATAACAATCTTTAAATACAGTCTTTCTCATGTAGAGAGCCTTAATGAAATTGTTTAAGCTTCCTCCCTTACAAGTACCACCAACGTACAAAATACTACAGTCTGAGAAGATAGAGTCATACTTTTTTCCGTTAATAATAGTAATATGTTTTCTCATCTCATCACAAGCTTGCATATGTACTCCTTCAAGATAATGAGTAAGGAACTTAATAACATAAACGTAACTGGAACATTGCCATATATCCAGTACTAACGTCTTTCCTACTCCTTGCACAGTGCGAGCTTTTCCATTTACCATGATAAATTCAGGTAACACGCATTCTTTTGAGAGCACGGATTTGTATGTAGTATAGGGACAGGTAATAAACATTTTGTGCATTAAGACATTGAGTAATTTTCTACGTTGTTATACTGATGACTTACTTTTATAGGTATCATTATTATTCTCCTGTGTGTACTTTTTCCTGCCTCCCAGAATGCAGAGAATACTTTTTACTACTGACTGACTCCCTTCTGCTTCGTTGTGGGTACTCGATTGTGCACATGCCTGGGCTAATGGAAACAACTTAAATGATGATTGCTTACAAATAAAGGTATACAATTTTATCACCGGTCGGTACTGACTGGACTCGATCTACGTACATACATCTCTTTTATAACTGGAATTATTATCGTTGTTGAGATGCGTACACTTTAACCAAGTCTCCCAAGCTGTTAGCTTAGGAGCTTCTATCGTCTTTCCCTTACTTTACTTGCCGCTCTACAAATGATTGTATAACGACTGGTCTTACTGCTACAAAAAGTGGCTTTTATCGTGTTAATTGTCAGAGAAATTTGAATATCCGCTCTGATTCTTCAATGTAGGTCCACATATTTTTCTCGAGTAGTCATTAGTCATTTGCATTTAATCTAGTTGGATTTCATTCCCCCCCTTCCTGGGTGTATCATCATTGTTATTGTTGCTACTACTGCTGTTGCTTTTTACCCGTTTC
Source organism: Willowsia buskii (assembly GCA_034700685.1). Lineage (NCBI taxonomy): Eukaryota > Metazoa > Arthropoda > Collembola > Entomobryomorpha > Entomobryidae > Willowsia > Willowsia buskii. The sequence continues at coordinate 6,857 of JAQIXW010001570.1, read as the reverse complement.
TATTTATTTATTCTAATTGTTCTTCATTTAATTAAAAGTAATGAGCTTTGAATGAAATAAAAATTTATTAGATGATGATGAATGAATGTTGCATGAATGTATGTGTTTGCTTACCTATAAGAGAAAAAGAAAATAATGCATGACAATGAGAACTTAAGTAAAAAGAAATGGCATGATTGGATCTAATTTAACTTCCTAAATTTGATTGACAGGGAGGGTGCATATTTTATGACTACAAAATTCGACATTATAGCTATAAACTGCAAAACTGCATTGCAACCTGTCACGTGGCATCCTAAAATAATTTATGCAATTAGTTTTCTAATAATTTAATTTTCTCCGTTGACTCAATTTAAAACATTAAGAAAACAAATCAAATTTCCTGTTTATTTTCGGGCAATTCGCTTTTCAGATATATGTATTACATGTTTTATATTACCTTTTTAAAAATTGAAACAAGAGCAAAATAGAACAACGCCCTACAGGGACTCAGAAGAATTATATCTTCTCTACCTGTCATTTCAGATGATGACTTTGTTTCTTTAAAAGTTTTTTAGGACGATACTCAAACAAATCTTAACTTGTAAGGACGCCCTTGTCACAAGAACAAACACCATTTGAATTGAAATGTTGAAAGTGTATTTCCTTCTCTCGTCATTCTACCACATGGTGTTTTAAAACTTGACTTGCGTTTGTTTTTGTTAAAAAAAATAATAGAAAAAGATGTAGTCTATTTGCTTTCAGCTTATTTAGAAAATCACTGTACCAAAATGGTATGTGGGTACTTGGGATTTTGGAGGGATGATCACGCACGTTACACAAGATCACGCAGATGTATGGCATATTATATGTAGGTACATGTATTCATGGGTTAATATACTGCGTACTTTATCCAGATTGTAAATGCGAGAAACTACCTTTTTTACCTTTTAGCTAAGGAAAAGTCAGCCAATGCCTTGGAATCTCCGAATACTAGTAGAGCTCATCAGTTAAAGTTGAAAAGTATCTTCACAACTGCACATTTCCATTATAAAAAAAATGAAGATTAAGGAAATACCCTTTCAGGTAAGTAAGATGTTTTCGTATTTCCACCCAAGAGGAGATGATAGGATTAAAGATAGGTAAGAACATTATCTACGACTTTAGGAGGGAATATAACAATTTCTAAGAATCTGGTACCCCAGGTTTTAAGCCAACAACTTTGGGATGTACATTTACAAGAGCGATAATGATACTGTATCCTGAGACGAACCTCTGGAAAATGGGAGATGAAGACATCATCATTAACATTTTGTGCCTTTTTGTGTCTGAGGACCTAAGGATTGTGATCCTTTTGTTCAAAGGTGTTCGTGCTCATCCCTGTCACTAATACACGAAATCCTACACGGCAAGATGGGACGGGAAAAAAGACATCATGCAACAAAAGCAATAACTATCCAATCTTCCCAGAAGTTTTCTTCGATACACCTTTTCTGACCAAGCAAAAGCATAGCCTGAGGAACAGAAATGACTGCAAGAGACAAGAGTTTCTTCACATACCTGGTCAACTTATTGACGGCGCAGTAAGGTGAGGTGTAGGAACGAGGAAAATATGTAGTAATTTTTATACACTTGTACAACGGGTAGGTATCATTGTCAAAAGTTATGTCTTCATCTGTGGGGGCCTACGCCGGCCGCAAGTGTACGAAACTCCAGGAGGATTATATAATAGGCTCTGGTATTTGGATTTCTTCTGTTATCAGCTTTTTCCCCATGTTCATGATTCTTTTGGTATTATCATCTCCTTTTCAATAAAAAGCACTGTGCATTGGCTGACTGTCTCAATGGAATTAACTTATTTCCCAAAGAAGATTTCAGGTTTCTTTTGTTGCATAAAAAATCCAGTCATCTAGTTAATATGCATGTTTTAGGCAGTAGATGGGATTAAATAAACCGAATTTAAGTGACTGTGTCTGACATCATTATAGGGGTGCAAGGTCAATGTCAAACCATTTTCACCACTTGGAAAATAAATCATGACTTTTTTGTGCAAGTATATGCTTCTCGTTGACAGTCTCGTTTCTTCTCAACTTTCATCTTTTTTCATAGTCTCATGTTCTCATTGTTGCTTCTTTTACTTTCCTTTTGTAAAAAATAACTTAATCGAGCCACAATAACGGACTCCATTTAATAAGAAAATCCAATCATCACAGACAATCATATCAGAACCTGACTTTTTTCTACGATTCACTGACTCTACTCACCTAACCAATACTCTCGTCTTCATCAGTGCGCATTTTTCGTACTTGGAGCAGTATTGTCCACAAGCATATAATAAAAAGTAACCACCAAAGATTTCCCTGGAGGACTCATTGAATAAACGTTACACAAAAGCTTGACAGAGATCAGTGAAGCGGCGCAGTTTCGTATGTGTACATACATACATTCAACATTCATTTCAGACGTAACTCTTGGATGGCTGGATTTAAATGTGCCTTCAATTGAGACAGACAACTTACTTAAGCAAGAGCCACCCTGATACAATGACTTACTGACAGACAACATGTCCACAGAGGATTCCGATGCTGTCGAAAAGGAGTAAGTCAAGCGACAAAAATCGTGTACAAAGGCGACAACGGAGCAGTTTGACACAAAGAAGGAGAGAGAAAATGTTATTGAAAAGGTATCTTTTATATTCGATGTGTGCAAAAGGTAGGGAATAAAATACGATATAGATTAGCGCTACTGATTCGATCACTATGATCCTCCAGAAAAAGGCAAAGGGACATATTAAATGGATTTCGGTGGTCTATCCTTAAACACCGAATGACAATATTATGTAAAGGTTGGGACGATACAATTGATTTGTTCACATTAACGTCAACTATGCATTACACTTTCCTTGTAAGACGAGACAGCGGGAAAGTAAAACGATAAAGATGTATTGACATACGTACGGAAACATGGGTTCTAATGCAACGAATCCCACGTTCAAAATACGGAAATTAAAGCACACTGCAAGCGCACTATAAACAGCATCTAAACATATTTAAAGTTTTTAAAAATAAAAAATGTCTGTAGGTTCCTTGGAGTAAAGGTACGCACTTCCACATGGGTGAGTCCGTAAGTCTTAATGGATGACTAAAGTGAACCTTGGAAGGTCATTGATAACGCTTGATCACGGAGTCCAAAGGCAGTCGTAAAGAATAATAGCACATTATTATACGTCGTGTCATACCTACATACCTATACAGCAAAATGTGTGAGCTACACGCACTATAGATTGACATACATGAAAGACCAAATGTCAATAGCTTTACATCTGACAAGAGATGCGATAAGAAACACACATTATAACGCATACAGTAGTGGCACTAGAGAATAACTTTGTAACATTTGACAGCAATGCGGTAGCAATGTTTGGATATCTAAAATCTAACGAGCAATATAATAGATTCTTTTCCTGTCTCACTGTTTGCATGAAATCAATAAGGCTTGATCTATCTGACGATGGTGTTGTTGTTGTACTTTGGTTTCCCTTTATATCAAGACGAAATAAATGTATTACATATATATGTTCATTTCGACATAGGAAATAGGAGATGTACAAACGCAAACTGAAACCATTTCTTATTCTTCTTTAAAAGTCATATATATAAATGAACCAAAGAGTGGGTGTCACATTAGCAGAGAAATTGCGTACACAGCTCAGCTCATGTTTTTATTTTCTGTGTATTTTACATTCTTACCCACATATCTTACAAGCATTCTCCAACAAAGACTTTAGTCATCAGCATCATTTTAATGATCAACCATGAAAAAAACCCTGAGGATTTTTTTCTATTTCTGTGAAAGAGCGTAGTTGAAAGTTGACAACAATGAAAAATAATGGCCCATTTGGGAATGTATGAGGTTTTATGTGATTAGGGAAAAAGCATCTTTCCGTACAAGTAGGTATAACATATATATATATTCTCTCTACTTTATGAACATGGAGTTTTAGTTACAGAAAAGCTATACCCATTTTAAATAGTGTGCTTTCATTTTCCATGTTTGGCATCACATTCGCATTGCAAGCGATATAATGGCGTATCGAATCAATCTGGAATTTCGCTTCCGAGCTTTAGCAACTCGTAGCTTCTGTTACGACTTTATCGGTAAAAAGTCTTAAGGAATTTTAAATGCCTCGATGATAACATCGAGCTCACTCTCTTCTTCGTTCATGATCCCACCATTTCTATTCTTATTCGTTCATAAATTAAAAAGGGAATGGTTAGTCTGACATATGTCAGTACGATAAAAATTTATTACAACTTTTCAATTCAATGAATATCTACAATGCTTTTACACACACATTATGTAATAATATCCATATCCATTTCAATCAGTAAATTTCGCTCAATTACTATAAAATGAACAACACGGACATACAATATTCGTTTTAATCGAGTTTTGGCTTTAATTCATAAATTCAATTTATTATGTTTTCCAGTCTCATTTTTACCTTGCTCAATGCTCTGTTTAGGTTCCTTTTAAGCGTCTGTGAATTTGTGCGTATTAGTCAAAAAATAATTTAATGATGGCCATACATATCCAATTGCCAACGGTGCTTGAACTTTGAGGTCAATACCTATCTGTTCATTATTATGCATTATGCATTTATTAATGCCTTTGCACTCCTTTTAAAGCATTTTATACCCTTTTCGTGTTTAGCATGTTCGCTTTCAATCAGAAAAATTGAAAAATGGTGTCGTTGACGTATTTATACATTATGGCTCTCTATATATATCATACACATAGTGGACGAACAGTTTCTAATAAAAAAGTTCTCACGTCATGAATACGCTGAGCTCAGGGTATAATTTGATCATGAATTATTATTACCTACTTGGTTTAGTCAAACTGCAGAGTAGAATAGACTCACCGGCACACTCGTGCTCACACCATATTTAATGCATATATGGCAAACTGACAGTATTTTTCAATTGTAGACCATGGTCATTGCCACTGGCTAGAGGTAATCCATAGTTGGCATATTTTGAAAGATTGGATAAATTGATGGATTCAGAAAACAATGTATACCTACAATACTACGTATGGCTACGTATACTACTATTTGGCTAGATGAGCTAGCTTTTTTTGCATAGCTTAGCCTACTGATAACTCTTACCTCTGATATTCTGTTATGTCTAACTCAAGCATCGCGTACGTAGCACGTATTAGACACAAATTATACCTTCGTTATTACGTTTACGTACGTGACTAAAAAAGATGAAAACTGACCAAAAAACTACAATAATACAATAAGTACCTCTGAATAAATCCCTGTACAATTTATAGGTTAACTTCAGCATGATGATTTTTATTCACAGACAATGCTGATGCATGTGTCATTATGATTATAAAACTCAAAAGCTCACACACGTCGCATTAGGGAAAATGAGCAGTTTATGAAAATTACTGGTACCTGCTCAGCGTACAATTTTAGTGAATTTATTCGGGTCTGCCTTGAACGTACGAATGAATACTAACTCTACATAAAGCAGTAGCCAAGAAACTCTGGAATTTGAAATAAAAAATGTGTGGATGTTGCTTGCATCTAAATCCAATGATATAACACAGTGATGATTATTTGTGGCATATGAGCGAAATATAAAATGCCTGCAATAGTAGGACAGTAGCAGCAGCGGTGTTTTTTGTCATGACTCGACTGCAAATGTGTATGATATGCTGCTGTGTCTCGTCATTCCATGCAAGAATGACCGTAGTAATAGAAGTAATGAGTAATGACAAAGCACACAAAATTTTGTAGTTTTAGAAGTAGACAGACACATACTTTAAAGAAGTGAGATGTTATATGAGTTTGAGCTGATTTGATAAATGTGTAGGTAGTTGCCCCTGCTTTTTGCGAAATGCTGTCCACTTCCACTTCACAAACTCACAGCTTCCGCTGTTGATCTCCTCCTGTTTTTATCTCCCCCATAGTAGTATACCACAGTACTCGTGATGCAAACATGCAGAGAAAATACATTTTTGTATGTAAACACACCGTATTGTGTGTGGATACAGATACATAACATCAGCATTATAGAGGATCCAACGAGCAACAAAATGATCAGAATGCAACGCATCATCATAATCATACTATCAGTTTCTGCTACTTCCATTACGTACATTTTATGCGCAATCATAACAATAACATACGCTTACGTGATTTTTATTGTTGTGACAGCGGTAGAAAGAAACCAGCGAAATGAGAGATGGAAAGAGAGACAGCACAAAAATGAAAAATGTAAAATGTCCTCATGTTATGATTCGGCTTGATATTACGAGTTTCCATCTTTTAATGACTGTGCGTGCATAACAAAAACTGAATACCTTTAAGCACATGATATGCACATTTTATAATGATAAATAGTCAAGTTCTTGTTTGGTAATTTTCATGGTATCTTATTATCCATGCAGGACTGCTTTTTCGCGTTCGTCTTCCTCTCTGTTCCGAGCCAATTGCCACCACATGCACACATGACGTTTATTATTACATACGTGGTTTGCACCAGTACACTATGTGGTGGATAGGCATATGCACAAAATTTTGCTACTTTGGTTGGTTTTGCTTGATGGAATTCATGAATCATGAAAAAGTTGAGGGAATAATCTAAAGAGAGATCTGGAATTTCTCTCTAGATGATCCTTACAACAACACCGACTCATCATAACGAGCTTCCTTGCAATAACATGGTAATCAAATGTGAGATTCCTCTAGTTTATGTGCAACAGCAGCATGCACAGAGAAAAGATTTTATTGTTGACTATAGACATAATCTATGAATAGAAATGAAAGAAATGAATGCTGCACCATTGTGCTTATCATATCA
>JAQIXW010001569.1:0-18655 GCA_034700685.1 Willowsia buskii | reverse complement strand
ACGCCGGGGCGTCTATTTGGGGGAGGCTAGTAATTGAGGGGGGCTTCTAAAGCCAATCGTACATTTTTAGGGATTTCATTATATCTTTATGCTAGCCAAAATGCATATTTAAAGTAACAACAATCATTAAAAATGCACTTCTTATCCACATATATATCAGATACATTAAGATTGAGAGTAAATGTTGCTCGATATCTAAATATGTGAGCATGTATTTATGCATTGTTGCATATTCGGTGGAATAAGAAGGTAAACCATATGGGGCCTCTTTTTGGGGGAGGCTAGTAATTAAGGGAAACTTCTAAAGTACTTCGTCGACTTTTTAGTCCGTAGACGCCGGGGCTTCTATTTGGGGGAGGCTAGTAATTGGGGGAGGGTGTCTATTTGCGAATTTACGGTATACATATTTTTATAGAAAAACTGGATCGATATTTGAATCCGGAACAATGTTCTGGTCATCGTGTATACATTTTCTTCAGTAAATTTATAGCATTTGGTGCTGCCATAGCTTCGATTGTGGTACCGCTTGGGATTGCATCTTTTTGCACAAAACCGGAAAGCCCGGAAAGGATGCTGATTTGCAAATGAGATGTAAGCTTGGCTGTAATCTTGAGGGAAAAAAGTTTGTACAAATTTATAGACAGTTTGAATGTTTGACTAACCGTTTTAATGAAATATTTGGATCGTGGCATGTGGCAATATATCATGTATCAACTGTTGTTCTCAATGTGGGTGCTAGTTTTTTAACAATCTGGTGAAGGTTCCTATAATACAAATTCCCATATCGGAATATTCTTATAATACAATTTTCTATAATGTGATAGTTCTCATATTGTATTCTTTCCTATAATGTTTCATACCTATAATGTCTGAATTCTTATAATATTCCCATAAAAATCTTATAAATTCAAATCTGCATGCTATGGATAAGAAAGGGGAAAACGGGAAAACAACAAATATCATAATTGCAAAATCTCTTTCAGAGTGATCTTCACGCTGTCGTTCGGCTAGCTTGTTATCCAAACTGGAAACCTTAACCGATCTTAGATATACTAAAAAACAAAATTAACAATGGTGGTATTAGATTCAAATTGTACTAATAACTAGAATATGAGTAGTCTAATTACAGTTCTCAGTGATGCCGAATGTAGGTAATTCTATGACTGTTTGTATGATTATTAAGATGTTAGGGTGCGGCTCCTATTTACAACGTATCTTAAATTCAGAGATTGCTATTTGTAGTTCCTTGTTCCTACTTCCTGTAGATCCGTCCTCCTATTTGTAGTCTGTACCCCCTATACATATCTATAAATATTTAACACCTAGACTAGAATGCTACTACTTATTACACGCATAGTGCTCAAAGACAACTGAATGCTGTCTTAGTCTTCGTTCGAATTGGCCAACTGCGGCTGGAGTGACAGGTTTTAAACCGCTCATGCATGCAAAAAATCGTGACTTCCTTGAAACAATTACCTATGTACACATTAAAATGAAATTTTTGCTCTTATTGGAAAGGGGTATTATAAGAATCAAATATTATAAGAATTGTTAGATTATGACAATTGTTCATTTATTAGAATTAGCCCTTTATGAGAACTCAAAATATGGGAATTGTCGCATTATGAAAATAGGATTATAGGAACTTTCCGAAGGCCGTTGGGAAGATATAATTAAGAACTGGGGTTATCTTTTGATTCCTGGGGGTGCTCTCATTGCAATTGTTGTGGAGTATTTTGAAACAATTTTTGTTGAAGCAGTGACAATTGCATCTGATCAGTTTATAAGTAAGTTCAAAATTGTAAAAGGAAAGGGGTCGTCTGAGGAGACAAAATATTTTGATAGATTTGTGCGATCACTGAGACCTCTCCATCCTACACTTGTGGGACCATACTATAAGCAGCACAGAGAAACATTTATGCTTTATATAGATCAGTGTACAAATCATATTGTGAATCTGCTAGTTACATTTAAGCTGTAAGTGCATATACTTATATCTCAATGCATTTTCTAAATTAAATGCCATGCTAACGTATATTATCGATAACTGTGCTTTCGCATATTTATGCGATGATAACGCGGTGATGAGTTTGAAAAAACATAAACAAAAATGTTTTAATATTAACCTTATAAAATGTTAAAGTATTTGTTGCAACTGCAATATGACAAGCCTTATTTCAATTATGTGTTTGAAATTGTAACAAGAATCAGAATTAAAAAAACGAACAATTATCTGATACAACTAAATGGTATGTAAATGGCAGGAATATGCTATAATTATTAGTAATTTGTTTCTACGAATAAAGTTTATTCACTTTCAAAAAGTTGTAATGTTATATGTTGCCTAAACTTTTGCAAAATATTTCTTTATGAAATATTCTAAATGTTTTACATTGCCTAAAATGTTTTCTTCTGTCGAACAGCTTGAAATTTCAAATTGATCCTAAAATTTTATTACTTCCTACTTCTTGTAAATGTCTGCAATTTGTTTTTCATCATAATTTATTTTCATCGATTTGCTGTATTTAAGCAAGGTGTTTTGTTAAGCATGGCTTATTGGTGGCTTCCTTAAATGTTGTATCTGCAATGATTAAAAATCAATTATGGGACAGCTATGAGATAAAGTTTGTAATAAAAAAGAAAATATGGTTTTCCGGGAGTTCATCATGTTTATAAACTGTTCGGGTGTTCGTTGCGACCACATTTCGTAGAATCCTTTTATTTTCCATTCTTTACAGGTGCCTTGAAAATTAGCAGTTATTAGTTAATTTCATTCAGTTCCGATTGCTACTGTTGAAAATTTGCCTTTCAAAATGACCTATTTTTTACTAATCCACATGTTGTGCCTAAGGAAATTTGGGGTTTCCCAAAGAAAAAAACTGTTTCTCATTTGCTGGAAGGCACGTGAAGTTAAATGCTACACAACTCTCTATACAATTTATACTTTATATGCCATTAGATTCCAAACAAAATTACATATTTGATTTCTGTGCACTACCAAAGCTCTAAATCAGAAAAAGGAAACGTTTTGCTTAGTTTGTAAAAATTACTGATTCTGTGCAGACATTTTCAAGCTTGCCCCCGAAATTTTGATGTGTTCAAGAGAAAATGGGAAATCAATAGCATTTCCTCTGGTAATTCCTTTCATTTTAAATCAGCTGCAATCAGGCATAAACGCTCTTGTTCCGACTTTTAGAAAAATCTCTTCCCTAAAAAATTACTCATCGTCAGTTTATTCATACAAACACCATTAAAATGTCAACTGATCGGACTACTCTAAAAATACACTCTTTTATAAATTTATTTTATGAACTTCCTTACATTCCAAACCTTGAAAGCAATGGTTTTGTCTCAAATCCTCGTTACAACCAAATCCAATCATATATGAAACTGCTGGTTTACATATTTGTTATGATTTGTATTTTCGTTCGTTTACTTTGGCTACTTTTACAATAGAGTTTTCAACATACCAACATTCTAGAAGCAGCAGTTTTACTTATTGTTGTAACCTCCATGCTCATTGGAACAACTGCCTCATTTACAATTAGTTTTAACACTGTTGTAATTAAGAGCAGTCTGAATCTCTGCTTTAAATTAATTTCTAAATCAGTTATGGTTTCATCAATCGTTTCGAAATGCAGCAGAACTATAATTTTGCTTGGATGGATACTACTTCCAGTTTGCTTGGCATTTCCGCTGGTTCCTTTCTTACTCCATTGGTCATTTCCTTTTCAAAAAATTAAGATGGATATACTGTTCAATCTTTTGACATCAGTCTTTTTGGGATTTGTTGACACTTATGGGATTTTAAATACATTTCTAATGTTCATATTTTGTGTTGTGCATTTATTTGTATTCAATATTTACGAAAACAATCTTCGGAAATATTATTTAAACGAATATACTTTACAAAACTTTCTCAAATGGAATAGCAACATTCAAGGTTTGCGGATTTGGATAACAGAATTAAATACTTGTGTATGTCCATTTTTGTTTAGTCTTGGAACCATAGGATTATTTCTAACTTGTTGTTGTGCATATGCAACATTAAGAATGTTTAAGAAAGTGCCGTTAATACTTTACACGTGTGCATCTGCCATAACAATAACTGGTTTTAGTGTTGCCATCTTGTTTACATATATGGCTGCTGTACCATTTGAGAAAGTTGTGAAAGCAGGTGAACAATGGAAATGTTTATTGAAATCTACTATGGTAAGAAAACTTCTAAGAGCTTGCCCACGATTAGGATTTGATTTACCAATGTATGGTCAAGTCACTGCTAAGTTGGGTATACGTATATGTGATGATATAGTTAATATAGTTGTTAACATGATGTTAGTATTTTCGTAGTTTGCAGCAAGATAAATAAAATACATAGGGAGCTTTTATAGATGTCACGTCAATATTCTCAAAATTATGAAAAACATTCCTGTTTTTGATTCTGCAAAAAATACGGTGAAATTGGAGAACGGAAAAAGCACAAAGAGTAAATTTTTGTTCGAAAATAAATACCTACGTACACATCCTCATGCACAACTTTGAATATAAAGTACAAACAAATATGTAGAGCCAGTCACAATGCAGTACATTTCTGAAATTTGTATAAAATAACATAATTTTTATATTTGATTTTCTTCCATGAATAACTACTATCGGATAATCTTTATACCAACGTCTTAAAATTACTTGTAAATTAAAGTTGCAATATCAGGTGTATCATATAACAAGATGATTTAAATTATCTTCACGTTTCGACAGATTTAGACAAAAATCATTTAAAGTTTTTGTTGAGCAAATTCTAGGTTGCTGTAACAAAAACATGAAGACATTTTAGGTATGTGTATCCTTACGGCGGAACAACATCTTTTATTAGATATTTCCAATCACTCCAGCAAAACGGCAATAATTCTCACAGAAAAGTTTGCTCATCTAATATTTAAAAATTGTTAGTCGCCGGTGAGCATAGCCTTCTAAGGCATGCCTCAGTAATTTATTTAGAAAACAGTTTCGTAACCCAAACTCTAAAAATGTAATCAAATCTCATATATTCCAAAAACGAACCAATATCTTATCTTATGGATATAATTCAAAAAGAACTTATAATAGCCCTAAGTATACTTATATAAGTTCGTCCACACCTTTTATATGACCAAAAAACGTAATCAACCGATAAAAACCCAATACTATACTATTTTTAGAAAAAGTTAAATAATATTTTATCCTGATATAAAAGAAACCCAGTTTAGACAAAAGAATAACGTAACAAAAAATTGTCCTCTAGCAAAGAAGGTATGGTTTCTTAAACTTATAAATGAAAATTATATGTGTTTCTACGTAATAGTATATAATAGCTACGAAGTTATGATAAAAATTTAGTTGACTTTTAAAATTACATTGAAATACATTCACATTTGGCTACAAAATGTCAATAAAACTCACTCTCTTAACTTGCCCATTGCAGCAGCTCCTTTCAGACAGGTTCTCCTCCAAATATTATTTCTTTTGGGATTTCACTCGAGGAAAGTTTGTCCATGAGAAAAATCCTTGGGAGCTACTCACACCTTATAATTATATTATTTAGAACTGTTAGAATTATATATTTTCAAATTATTGTTGTCTTGTTGTCATTTCTGCGACAATTCGACTTTTGGAGGATTTTAAATCTCAAATGAGTGACAGTCTTGACACTTGTCTTGTGAAATATCAAAGACTTTTTAGGATTATTGAGAAAAGCGCCGGGCCGTGCAAAGTATTATATTGGCAGGCATACCAAGTTGGGACTTTCATTGCGAATTTTTCAATCACTGGAACACTAATTGGGTGGAAAATACTTTCTCCTTCCGCGTGCATTGTTTCTCCGATACTTGCACTATTGACAATATTCATTTTATCAATTGTTGTTCCATTCGCAGAAAGATCTTTGTTAACAAGCTGTGAGCTGATAAAAATGTGGAAACTCAATATATTCAATATGCAAGGAAACAAAAGAATACTTGAACGTGTATTGAGAACTCCTAGTCCAAAAGGATATCCGGTTGAAGGATTGGTACTTATTGATAGAGAGTTTAAAACGCAAATGTGGACCAGAATTATATTGATTACCGCCGACGCCATTCTTGTAATGATGCAGTGGGGAAGAAAATATTTACAAAAACTGTTGATTAGATAATAAAATATATTTAAAATGTAAAATTTTCTACATTTATCGTTAGTTTTTTTAAAAATACAACTACCCCATATATTTCTATTATGATGTTGGTAAGTTAAATATAAATTGAAAACACTCCGCGTTTACTCAATTATTGCTTTTCAAGGAGGAAAACGCTTCGTAAGGGGCTTTAAATATTGAGACTTTATTTGTACACTGTATTAGAAACTTGGACAAAATCAATGATATATTGTGCAAGAATTATGAAGTATATTTGGATGGTTATAAAAGCAAAATTTAGCTAACTTAGCTCCAGTATTAACAAATCTTGCACAACCTAATCACATAATTCTTTCTCATTGTCGGAATTAGATCAATATCTTTCTTGGTGGATGTAATTATAAAATAGTTTGAGGATGTAGGTTGTTTTGGTATTTCTTTCATTAAGGAATAAAGATAATCTGATAATAAACACTTGGATAGAACATTAGAGGATTTTTTCACTAGCCCTGGATCAGCTCCGGTAGACCATTAAAATCGATGGGTTGCGCAACTAGAATTAATATTAAACAAAAGCAATTTATCTCCCATATGTTCGATATACAAGAATCGATATCGTTCCTCGTAACTACCCCAGAACTTTATTTCTTGAATTAAATGTCTATTTAATCTGAATGTTGTGTAACAACAGATGGAGCTATACCAACAACACAATATTTTATAGGAAAGTTACATAGGAAAGGAAAGTTATTTTATAGGAAAGTTAAAAGGCTATTTTAAGTTTCATACAAATTAAAAATATTTGGAAAAAACAAAACGTAATTAGCAAAGTTAAACGATCAACAATATAATTAAGAAAATACGTCAACATGTTGCCATAATAAAAAAAAATTAAATCTAGAAGTACCAATCATGATGATACGAGTCATTGCTAAGCACGACAACCATCAGATCATCCGAGTTCACAACAAAGTACGGTGCAACGCATATCCTAACTTTACAAAAGATATTAGCATGTTTACTACAAACTAATTTTGAAATTATCCTAATTTTAATGGCTGTGTTATTCGACGTTTACCTTAATTCAACATGGTTGTAATTGTATTCACTTCATAAAGACTAAAGTCAATTTTACTTTGCCATAAAATTAATCAAAACGGGAAAAAAATACTTATAAAGCTAGCCATTTGTAAATATAACTTAAAAGGAGAACAGTTTTTGAAAATAAAAAGCTACCGAGAGTTTTTCAAGCTCTTTTGGATTGGTAAGCAAAAGAATTTATTCGTTCTTTCATTAGTGATACTATTTAATGTTTTTGTTGATTTTATCAAAATCTAGAAGTGAAAAAAGTCCGAAATCGGGAAGACGCCGATGTTATTGGCATTCTTTTAACTATGATGTCAATTTTTTCTGCATCGCTCCACCACTGTCATTTCTTTTATGGGCTATGATTCAAATGGATTCTTCTTCTCAAACTTTAAGGTTGAATTTTTTTCTGTGGGGAATCGCAGTTGAACCTCAAATTTACTTTTTGTTTTCCTGTCTAGTGCGATGAAAACAATCGCATCAATGAAAGTTGTAGGACAATCAGAATTACGTTTTTTAACACAATCGTGGTTAGTTCTGCGACAATCCGACTTTTAGAAGATGTTAAATCTCAAATGAGTGATATTCCTGACGATTGCCTTGTGCGATATCAAAAACTTTACAGGGTTACCGAGAAGGTGGTAGAACCATGTAAAGCATTGCTATGGCAGGGATACCAAGTTGGAACTTCATTGCCAATTTTTCAATCACTGGAACACTACTTGGGTGGCAAATACTTTCACGAACTGCGTATATTTATTCTCCAGTGTTCGCAATCATCACTGTTTTTACTTTGGCATTTCTTGTACAATTTGCTGAGCGATCTTTGCTAGTAAGCTGTGAGCTAATTAGAATGCGGAAGCTCACCATATTCAAGATGAAAGGCAAGAAAATATATTGAAACGTGCATTGGCAACTTTAAGGCCATTAAGATATCCTGTTGAGTGATTAGGACTTATTATTTGATATTTTAAACCCCCAGTATGGACAAAAATTATGCTAAATACTGTAGACGCCGTTCGTATAATGATACAATGATGAAAAATATTACATCAATAATACTGCTTACTACTTAGATTAAAATTAAAATTCTCTCAACGGTTTATGTTACTTGACTATAATCTACTTATATTGATTCTACTCTTTATGCCAATCAACATACTTATAAGTCATGGTAAGGGGTATAAATATTATCACGATTTCCCATTCTTTAGATTCGTAGTGGCGTAAATGTATTTAAAACAACTGTCATTTAATATTAGCATTAACTTAAGCAAATTTCCATTCTTATTTAATGCTACGTGTTCCATTTCAGCTCATTCTTCCAAAATTTGTTTTTTACTCCAGATACTATCATAATTATTTGTGTTTTAATATAATTTGTTTAAGCTTAAAGAAGTGATCCGTATACTTTTTTATTATTTGATCTGTCAACGTTTTTAAATTACGTTTTATTCCCAATTTAATATCAGTTTACAAGTTTTAAGCGTGCATATCACCAATCTCAATTGATCCGGGGGTTGAAATTTGCTTTTGCCTATTTGCAATTTTGAAAATGTTCCTCTAAATTACAGTTCTGCAAAGCCATACATTACCATTTATCATAAAAACCATAAATTTATATATGATGTTAGCTTACTCTTTTTCCTAAAAAATTAATGCAAACATATCTCACTCACAATGCAAATTTTAGTTGTTATAACTCATCAAATTATTATTCCATTTCAAAAGATAACGCTTGTTAGCATACAGTTTTCTTTAGAATACTTACTCTTTCAAAACATATATTGATAGCACTACTCAAATAAGTTTATTTTTGTATGATATAATCAACAGATATTAATTTTAATTAAATACAAAGGTATCCCAATGCAAACTTCTATTCAGCTTGGCAACTACTTCGTTCTTCATGAGCAAAATGATTTAAAAATATATTTAAACGTTTGTCAAATTTAAATTGTTTTGAGTTAAACAGTAAAAGGCAAATAAAATGGAAATTAGATGAAACCCCAAAAATTGTTATGATGTTTTGCGTCATACTGTTTCCATAGGATATTTTTCCATATTGTAAATCATTTCCTTCCCAAATTACATACATACTTATTAATTTTTAATCTGATTTAAAAAGCGACACGACTTTTGTAATTACAAAGCATGTATCACTTCAACAGAATAAACATTTTATAATCAGATTATAAGCCAAGTTACAAATCATCTATTCATATCATATTAAGAAATCAATAACATATTAATCGTAAGAGAATTCGCCAAGTCCACACATTTCAAAGGTGTAAGCCGTTCCACAAAATTAAATGAACAGAATCCAGTTCTTATCAAACCACAAGATAAATAGAATTTCTGCAAATATTTGCCCCTAAATCTTGTAGTTTCACTTAGAACATCAAATTTTGCAATATGTTTTAGACGTTTTAGTACACACTGGCATGTACTAAATACATCTGCCAGTGCCGTCAAGAAAACAAAGTGCATTGCAATGCAAACAAGATACATCCCCAGAAACACGGAAACTTCAATCAAACTATTTTCTTTTGTACCAAATATCACAGCAGCGTTACAAACCACAGCTTGGGCAACTATAGAAAAAACTATTACACTTCCTGTTAGCCCCCACTTTTGAATTCGATTAATAAAGGTTGACATTAACTGGATCCTTCTATATAACATAGTGATTAAATTGGGATCTGTATTTACACATGTACAAAGCTCCTGGAAATACAATAAATACTGGCGAAAACTTAGAGAGCCTAAAATCCAAACAGTACCGACGGCAAAGGGAATAACACTGAATAAAAGCAGGTATACCATCGAGTTAAAACTGAAGACAATCAATTTACTCAATATTTGCCACAACATATTTAGATTCCAGAAACGTAAATTATCTCGAAAACTTGAAGAGCACTCGGGTATTAGCCAAAATCCAAATAATGTTGCTTTACATGGCGTGCTCCAATGCATATAATATAGCATAAAGCAAGCTAATATAAAATATACTGGGGTTAAAGAATACGTTAAAAGAATACAACAAACTTCACGTCCAGACAGCTTCTGTGTCATTTCGCAATTTTTGAGGAATATCTTAGACATTTGAACATGTTCATTCAAGTATATTGAAATTTCAGCGAAGTGATTCTTGACAATAGTCAGCCAACTTAGGAAGAAGCACACCAACATTGTTAGGCAAGCAGGGATAAATACTTGATTTACAAATATGTCACGCTCAAAATTATCTCCGTGTTTGTCTCTACTAGTCAGCTTGAATTGTGCTAGTAGTGATGCAGCAAATAAAATTATTGCGTACCGATTTTTAACTATTCTCCTATTCGCGTATTCTAGATTATTAAAAATGTGCATTTTCCTTGATTTGAGTTCCCATTGGAGCAAACCACCCATTGAAAATCTTGCTAGTTGTGTGGTAAAATTTACAAGTGTTGGGTTTTGAATCAAAAACATTTTCGTATTGATAGTTTGAAACAAGAAGAATCAAATGTATTAGTTTTTCAGTAAATAACGCAGGAGTTACGAACGCAATTTAAATTTACTTTAAGATGAACCCGAAGCTTTTTCGTGGGATGAAATTAAATAACTATTATATTAAAATTTAGTAGATCCAGTGGTTAAAACGTTTTGAATAATATATATTTACCCTCTTCCTGTGAGATCATAAAAAAGTTTGGGTTTCCAGGCTTACAAAAATCAAAATTTTAGGTTGATTTTTTAACCACAAACTGAGACAAATATGTACCCTACATACCAGAAATGATGTAGCATTATGAATTCTTTGAATGTTCTAAGAGTTCATATTTTCTTCTGTTTTAATAAATATAGGTTGTTAACACTTATGTCAATATGAAAAAGGCTGAAAGTTGATGACACATGGAATAAGAAAAATATAATTTCGATGGTATGCTATCAAGCTAAGCCATATTCTGTTGTGGAAAAGCAAACAAAACTGTTAACATTTGTTAAAATGTAAATATTTGCTAGATATACAAGCACAATTTGATGGCTCATATTTCCCATATTTGTGTTTCCCGCAGATAATACCACAAGAATTAGTTTTTAAGTTTTATTTGTTTAAGCACAACAGAAGGATACGTTTATTTCTCATATATGATCTGTCAACATTTCGTAATTAAATTTATCTCCAGTTTTTAAATCAACAAATTTAAAGCGTACTATTTGCCTATTTCAACTGATGCGGAGGTGTGCATTTGCTTTGGATTATTTCTTATTTTGATAATGTTCTTGTTCTTTGAACGTATTTGCAGTTCTGCGAAATTGCCCGTAGCCATTTTTAATAAAGGCTATCAATATTTGCATAATATGATGTCAACTTCGGTTTTTTTGACATAAAATTAACGAATATATTACCCATATCGTTGATATTAATAACTATTTTATTGCAAAAGATGATACTTTTGGATATATATATTATTTCCTAAAAAGACATGCTCCTTTAAGACAAGTGCTGATAGGATCAATCAAATAAATTTATTATTATAAGTTATAACCCATAGGAAGTTTCTGCTAATCAGATATACGGAGGTACATATAATTATGAGATAATGATAATACCGTTGTGTTAGTGTCTTAATTATTGACCTACCCATATGCAAAATGCTAATCAGCGTCGGAGCTATTTGATTCTTTTAGAGGAAATGATTTTATGAATTATTTATTCGTTCGTCAAATTCAATTTTTCAGCGTTATGATAGTAGGCAAATTGATAATTATATGAAACTTAGAGATAGTTCAGATGTTTTTGTTTCAATATTTTTTATACAAGAATTATAATTCTCTTCCTTAAATATGAAATTACAACATACATACCTAATAATTTTTAATCTGATTGAAAAAGGGACATAACGTGTGTTAATACAAAACATGTATTATTATGCCGATAGAGTAAATATTGTATAATCAGATCGCCCACCATAAAGTCTACATTTTCTTATAAAATTTGGCAATATGCAAAGCAAATATTTACACTTAACAGAAATCTTATCAATTTAGAGAGACAGGATGATTTTGCTATGCAACAATTAACAAAACAAATGTAAGTACTTATATAATTATTATAACTTTTGGTTGGTTTTTCTGGATATGTTGGAGATCCTTTTACATAATTGTACGATTTTACTGGTAGCTACTGTTTCTCCATTTTTCAATTTACATAATTCATTTTTCATGTGTTTTAAAAATCTTTAACATCATCTTCGCATTTATCAAACATGGACGCTTTAAATCCACTTTTTCGAGAGTGTAAACAAAGCTGAAACCAGTTGGGATATCCAACAGGAAATAACGGTAACTGGAAACCTTCCGCAAGCACTTTTACCTTCAGTCCCAAGTCAACGTTAGCCGTTAAGTATATTACTGTCATATAATTTTTAGGTTCATGGTTTCACAATTTGTCTATTGGTACGTTACTGGGTATGGCTGATAATCTTCAAACTGGGTTCATTTACAGTTATTCAGCTAATTGTTCACACGATGTGGTTTTCCTTTGCTTTACAAGTTTTTGACAGGTAAGGTTACATATATTTGATAAAATTAACTTTAAATATTAAATAATATAGTAATCTTTTCGTTAAAGGAAACTACAGTTGAGCAGCAATAGATCAGATAGTCCACAAAAAACTTTGTTGAACCGCCAAAGTATAATTAGTATGTATTGTGAAATCCAACTACTCACTCGAATGTACAACGATATCTATGAAAATATTTTGTTTATTCTTTTAACAAATGCAATTATTGTACAAGTTGTGACATTTTCTGTTTTAATAGTTCAACAAAATGATGCGGTATTAGTCAAAGTTTTATACGAAATTGCAGTCTTTGAATGTTCAATTCTTTTAAATGTGCTTGCTCGTGTTTGTGGTAGCGTTTTTAAACAATCTAACGAATCTCTCATGTATTTTAAGCGAGTAACTAGTCAAAAGAAGTCAGGAACTAAAAACTGTTTAATAGTTTCAATGCCTATTTTGCGGGTAAACTTTGAAAATACTAATTATATTGACCACTTGACTCCAATTGTGTTACAAGAGTATGCCATTGGTCGAATTGTTGACATGACATTGCTGTCATGAGCAGTTGAAAGCTGGTATTTCATAAAATCTTCTACATCGCTTTCTGCTGTTAATCAATTGAAATAAGATAGTCAAATCCAATGAATATTTTGATAATTTGTAATTAAGTATACACATGTTTACGAAATGTACATCTCAAAATTTAAAAAAAATGTTTTAATTATTTGTCTAAAATATATCAATATCTTCCCCGTAAAGTTTAATCATAGCATTACTGAAAAATACCCTAAAGTAAACACTCAGCTTACTTCCGCGCTCAACAAAACTTTGTAGTGTAACTAAGCAAAAAATCAAACCGATACTATTCTTCATTATTTTTAGAAAAACTCAAAAAAAATATTTTGAAGTTAATGCAAAAAAGACGGTCTTGGACAAAACAACATGTAATCAAAAAATAAAATTAGAATATAAGCAAAAAAATAAATTATGTCAAGCCATGTGCCCATACCTAAATGCAGAGTCTGGTATCTACTTTTTTCCTGATACAGTTAAGATGCGCAACTACAGATGTATTTTGCAACAAATTTTGAAATGAATGTACCTGTATCTGACCTTATCCCACAATAAAACTATATGACACATATATTTAACTTATATATATATTTAAAAGTTCAGATCCTCCTTTTTCTGCAAAATTTGCTTGATTTTTAAATACTTATAAGGTATATAACTAC
Source organism: Willowsia buskii (assembly GCA_034700685.1). Lineage (NCBI taxonomy): Eukaryota > Metazoa > Arthropoda > Collembola > Entomobryomorpha > Entomobryidae > Willowsia > Willowsia buskii. The sequence continues at coordinate 4,637 of JAQIXW010001569.1, read as the reverse complement.
GATTTAAGATGAATAATGATATTTAGTAAGTTTTTTCACATGCTTCAATGTATTTTAAACCAATTGTTATCTTTATATTGTATCTTAACAGATTTGTAGAAGTGACTGTACCTGTATCTTCTAACTAAATAAGTTCAGATACCAAACCCTGCCTACATGTAAGTGTAGTAAGCTAAATTTAGGAATGAAAGTTGTTTACAAAACTAGACCATCCCATGCTATATTATGGAAGCTGAAGCTTTATAACGTTTATTTAGTTGCTAGTTTTCATTGCATTGAAAGACGTAAAAATATTGCTTCAAAATGCCCATAAAGCTAACTCTCTTAACTTGCCCATTTCAGCAACTCCTTTCCAACACGTTCTCCTCCAAATACTATTTCACATGGGATTTTACTCAAGGAAAAGTTGTCTACGAGAAAAACCATTGGGCGCTACCTACACTATTCGACATTCTAAATATTCTTGCCTTAAGACTAATATTTCTAATTGCAACATTTTATATATTTGTGGGGAAAGGTGTATTTGATCCTGGTTCTATTTCAAAGGACAGTCTGTTTTTCTCATTAATTCTCTTTTTACTTTCGTTACTTTGTATCTTGACAAATGGTGTTTTCTTTTTGCATCGTGACGCATTATCTGAGTTTTCAATTGATTGGTATTTGGAGGCGGAGAAGAGGTACTCTGATGGTGACCAGTTAGTAAAAATCAAAAGCTACCGCGAATTCTTCCATTGTTTTTGCGTTGGTAAGTAATTTTTACGAGTTTGATGTAATTTGTTTCGTTATTAAAATATTAATTCTGTTTTTATCTATTGTTGTAGAAGTGAAAAGAGTTCGAAACCGCGAAGACGCCGATATTGTTGGCATTCTTTTAACCATTTTGTCCATTTTTGTCGGCATTGGACCTTCATTCTCATTTCCGCTTTGGGCTATCATTCAAAGGGATTCGCTCTCCCAAACTTTGCGATACATTTTTCCTACCGAGGATCGTTAGAACTGTTAGAATAGTCTTTTTGCAAATTATTGTCGTTGTTTCTGCGACAATCCGACTTTTGGAAGATGTTAAATCTTAAATGAGGGATCGTTTTCATGAAGCTCTTGCGCAATACCAAAAACTTTATAGGATTAACGAAAAGTGTGTCGGCGCCACAAAGCTATTGTGTTGGGAGGCATACCAAGTTGGAACTTTTATTGCAAATTTTTCTCTCACAGGAACATTAATTGGGTGGAGAATGCTTTCTCCTATTGCGTATCTTGTTTCTCCGATACTTGCCACTATCACTATAGTCATGTTAGCATTTACTTTACCAATTGGTGAGCGATCTTTGCTAATAAGCAATGAGTTGATTAAAATGTGGAAACTCAACATAATGAATTTGCAAGGAGACAAAAGAATATTAAAACGTGTGTTGGCTACTCTAAGGCCAATAGCATATCAGGTCGAAGGATCGGGACTTATTGACAGTGAGTTTAAAAGGCGAATGTGGACAAGAATAATGCTGAATACGGTTGACGCCATTCTGGTAATGATGCAGTGGTGAAAATATGTAAAGGCATGTTTTTGAGCAGAGTCATTGTGGTTCTGGATCCGGAAGCTTATATTGATTCGATTTGGAAGTTAAGATAAGTTATTTGGATTTCATTTATAATCAAAGACAGAAAACTGATGGTTTGAATTAATGTATAAACATTCACTCACTTAAATATGTTACGTTTTGTATGATCTAGTAAAAATTAATTTTACACTAATAGCTAAAGTGGTGGGGAAATCCTTTAGTGAAAAACAATAAGTCTTGTAGAAGTATTAGAATATCGATTAAGTTATGCAGGAAACTAATTTTAAAATATTGATTTAAGTAATCTTAAGAACATTTCAAAAGAAAGAAGAATTATTTATAATTAAACAAATTTGCTATTAGTGCTTTATACTTTTAGAGAACACGCATAAAGACACAAAAAAATATTCTGTAATTAATTACGTAGCTGTTAGGAAATAAGTTAGTGCACCAGTTGCGAAATAAATATATTTTTTTTAAATTATCCAATTTATTCGGTGTATATCTCTAAAGTTCTTCGTGTATGTAATTTGTAATTATTTGAAAACTTCGTAACAAAAATTTCAATTTGGTTCGATCTTCATTTTTAATTCCAGTATCAATACTTATTTTTTAATTTGCAAAGATTATTTTTAAATTGATATCAATGAAAAACAATTAGGACAAAAATAAAACGCAATTAAAAGATATAAAAAATATAAATGTATGTCTAAGAATAAAATATGTAGTTATGGCTACGTGTATTCTTCAAGACTTGCATGACATATATGTCATGCTCGACAGTCATACCAGTTGGAAACAAGCTAAGGAGCAACAAACATTTTAAAAAATTGCCAACACAAAGATGAAAAAGGTTGAATGTTTTGAGTTTTTTAAAAAACCCAGAGAACTCCAAAAAGAAAGATACTATTTTGCAATATATATTTCAGAATATTTTAAATAAAACCAGTTCGCAACAACACTTTATTTCCGTGCAATCGTTTTAAGCATATGAACAGGTGGACTAGTTCTTTACCAGTTTAAAACCACAAAGTATATTTCTGTTTACACTAAGAGCACTAAGTTTTTAGGGAAGTTCAGAAAAACGAAGATATCCACAAAACCAAATCCTGCAATTTAAAAGAAATATTGAAATATTGAAATAAAAATTTGCAACAAGATGTCCATCAAGCTCACTTTACAAACTTGCCCATTTCAGCAACTCATTTCCAACACATTCTCCTCCAAATATTATTTCTCATGGGATTTCACTCGAGAAAAGTTTCTACACGAGAAAAATCCTTTGGCGCTACTCACACCATTTAACATCCTAAACGTTTTTGCATTATTATTCCTCTTTCCAATTGCAACATTTTATATACTTATCGGAGAAGGAGTATATGATCCAACTTCTATCGCAACTGACAATTTGTATTTCTCCACATACCTCTTTCTGCCCACATTGCTTACTATTCTTTGCAATGCAGTTTTCTTTCGGTATCGTGATGCAATAGCTGAGTTTGCTAACGACTGGTATTTCGAGGCGGTGGCAAGATATCCGGAAGACGATAAGTTAATAAAAGTTAAAAGCTACACGGAATTTTACGAATGCTTTTCTACTGGTAAGTGGTTTACTCATCCAAGCACACAAGATACTTGTTTCTGCACAAGTCCTGTATTAATTTTTTATTGTCAATTAATCTAAATTTTAGAACTCAAGAAAGTCCGAAAACGGGAAGACGCCGATATTCTTGGCATTCTTTTAACCATTTTGTTAGTTCTTATCAGCGTCAGTCCACTGCTAACATTTCCATTATGGGCTATCAGTCAAATGGATTCGTTCTCCCAAACCCTACAGTACATTTTTCCGAAGGATGATCGCAGTCCAACCGGAAATTTCTTCTTGGTTATCTTTTCCAGTGTTATGGTAACAATTGCTGTGAACGAAATTACTAGAACCACAAGGATTATATTTTTCAAATGATTGTAATCGTTTCTGCGACAATCAGGCTTTTGGAAGATGTCAAAATCCAAATGAGCGATCGTCCTAATGAAGCTCTTGCGCAATATCAAAAACTTTATAGAATTAACGAAAAGTGTGTCAAACCATGTAAAATATTATTATGGCAGGCATACCAAGTTGGAACTTTTATTGCTAACTTTTCAATCACTGCAACATTAATTGGCTGGAAAATGCTTTCTCCTTCTGCGTATATTATTTCCCCGTTACTTGCGATTATTACCATTTTTGTGTTAGAAGTTGCTGTACCTATTGCCGAGCGATCTTTGCTAATAAGCTGTGAGCTAATTAGAATGTGGAAACTGGTAGTTTTTTAACACTTTCTTCTGTTTTTGTATATATCGTTCCTCCATTTTCCCTTCTTACATATACCTATATTCAGCTATATTAGATCATCCGACACCCTTTTCATCCGACACTTCGTAATTTTGTTTTTTCTGACTGCAGAGTATCAAGGTATAAGTAATAGAAATTATTCTCGTGTCACATGGGGTCAAGGGTCACGAGGACTGAAATTCCTTTCAGGCCTTTGTATTGATCTTAGGTAACTGTGTACCAAATTTAAATATGATTTTTATTTACTGGTTGAGTGGTGCCATGAAGAATAAGAAGTGTCGGATGAAAGTGGCGGATAAAAAGGGTGTCGGATGAAAAGGGTGTCGGATGTCGGATAAAAAGATGTCGAGTGTCGGATAAAAAGTAGCTGCCCCTACTACTCTACTCTAGCTCTCTACTTAATGTAATCTTTCTTCCGTACCACGTTTGTATGCAAACCTTGATGGCCATTGAAAATTTTTTCATATGAAAACTGTACGCGGGCAGCATCTTTTCTCATCAAAGTTCTTTTAGTAGTGAAGTGTGTGCCCAGAACAGTTGACTGATGTCTTGTCACTTGTTGAATCAATAGAATTATTGCTGTAAAATCTGTAATTTGTGATTTGTTTCCGATTTTGAACAAACCCATTTCTTTGCAATTTAACGCGCGATCATGGAGCCGAGACCAAATAGAGATATTACTGCCCTGAGAGCTGATTGTGCTCGTCTTGGAATTGACGTCAGCGGAATCTCGAACACGGATGCAG
>JAQIXW010001568.1:0-18656 GCA_034700685.1 Willowsia buskii | reverse complement strand
CGACAATTCTAGAAATGCTAAACGACTTCTTGGAATCCTTTTGGCAAACTCTAGAACTGCAGATGAAGATGGAGAGCGGTAATGGTAATGGGGAAAGATATCTTGATTTAAGCACACATAAACAACCATCTTGAAATATCACTCTAGCGACTTTAAATTGTCATAGGAATAAGCAGCAAAAATTCACTCTTTGTAACAACGAATTTGGAAGTTTCCCAATTGTAAGCTATCCGCGTTACTTCGAAAGTGGACAGTGAATTTCTCAATTGGCCAATGTTTCCTCACCAAACTTTTGAGTTGTCATGACCCCTCCAGAAAATCTGTAATTTTCATATCTTCAAAATACATGCTGCATAATATTCAACTTTGCTTCATCCCGATGTCAGCTTCCATCATCCAAGCAAAATCTCTCCTGTTCCAACTTTTCGACCTAATTTCCATTTTTCGGACTAGGACACATACTCATCATCAGTTAATCAACTGACAAGGTTGAAAAGTTTAAATGTATACTTTATCATAAATGTTTTACAAAACGAGAGCAAACACAATTCCATTCTGTTTTTCCCTATGACCTTTGTAACAAATCCCTACATACTACTTGTAAGTAAAATCAAGCTTCATCCTTGCAATGCATTATTATTGTCTTTTCCATCATCTCAGTATTTTTTCCCTTTCCCTCCTCCTAGTTTCCCCTCTCGTTATTCAACTTACATTCCCCCCTTTGGAGCCGGGTTTACAAGGGAAATGATTAAGCCACTCTTTCCATGAGGGTTTCAGTTTTTACCAGCATACAGTCTTTTTGGTTAGTTTTCTCTCTCTCTGAAATATCCACCAACAAAACCAAGCAACTCAACCAAGTGTATTGAGTACATTATGAGGAAAAAGCACACACTCTCTTTCTCTTTCCGCTTGTGTCTGTGTTGTTGTGGTTGTGTGTGAGTCAGCCAAAAATGAAAAGAAAAGTCGCTACTCTCAAGTCTGAATGTTGGCGGCTGTTGTGTGGTGCTGAAGCATTATACCACCGCCATCACGTCCATTATAAATTGTGCACAGAGAAAAGTGAGGGATAAATAAACCCAAAAAACACCGAGAAAAAAAAACTACTACTAGCACCACAGCAGTAGCAACAGCAGGGTGGCGGGTAGAGTTAGTGGTGGCAGCAAAAACCGTCAACTTATTATGGATACCCATCATCTGAAAAGCTGCACACACACAAAAAACACAGAGAAAAGCGTATTTACAACGGCATTAGATTCTTGGTTGGTTTCGTTCCTAGTGGTAATTTCACATTGAACATGTACCACTGCTGCTGCTGTTCAACTAATAAAATGAATACCATTACACGTTTCAAACGTACAACCATTTCATTTTCTCGGCCGAAAAATAAAACCACACTTTTCCATGCTTCTTACTACAGCATGGCCAACTGCTCTCGTGGAACTATTTTTTTGGAGGAAGGATGTTTTAGGGAAAAAAAGAAGAAAAGCGCAAGGAAAAGAAAATTAAGTTGTTTTTTATCAAAATTGCAGCAGTGAAAATGTAGAGGTTTTTTTCTTTGAAAATAGTTTTACTGCGAGATGGGGATTTAGCAGGGAAAAAATGGTGGATGACATGGTATGCAATTTATATTTAAGAAAATGGTCCATCCAGATAAAAATGCAAGTTTTGCATTTCGTACGAGAAAGTAATTTTAAATAAAGTAGTCCATTTAGTGTTTCCACTGCAAATGTGGAGAATGTTGGCTGCATGCAAATAGGAATAAATAACAACATGTTGATAGCAGCATTATGGCTGAGAGGAGTAATATTGTCCAGCAAATATCGAGAAAAGCTTTGAGGATTTTGTATATGTGCATGGGAATGTGTGGGCTTTTGGAAGCTCGTGTGTGGTTTTCGCTCTTTCTATTAATTTTGGATGAAAATATTTTTTGGGGAAAGCTGGTGCATGCATGCATGCATGCATGCATGCATGCAGACTAAAAGTGGTACATAGTGAATTATAAAATAAATAAAATGCCAATATGTGCCTGATCGCGTTGTAATTAAACGGTACATCCAAGTAGCTGCACATTTTTTTCAGGTTGGTTGTAACCGCCAATATTTTGGAAAGGAAGTAAAGTAATTACATGCTGTAATTTTCTAAACATATGCTATCAGAACATTTTCTGCATCAAATCTGTCAGATGGACAATGCAACGTGCCGTATGACAGGGGAATATAATGTTGTGTGTGTGTCTGTAATAAAAACTGCATAAAAATGCTTCCGCTATATAAACGAAATGTATATTTCGTCGAAAGCAGAGGATTTAACTGGGATGCACATAATATTGCTTTTACATGATTTCCAATTTTCCATGCTTATTCACAATATAAATAGAAGTTGTACATAAGGCATGAGCCTAGTAAACCGGATATGAAACGGACGCATATGTAGGTATCCACTCAACCATGATATCATACAGTAGCAGAGAGGAACATGGAATTAGGTAGCAGGTTTTCTCCAGCATGCAGCATACAAAGAGGACTTTGACTTACAAAGCGTAACATTTGCGACTTTTAAATCTGTTCAGTAGTCAGTTTTTCTCTACAGGGAAGGAGAAGCAGAGGGACTTTTACTCCAGTCGTTTATGTGTATCAAGAGATTACACAATAGAAAAAAAATGTGGCTACTTTTTGGACTGCATATTATAGAAAGAGTGTGCATAAGCTTGTCCATGCGTTTTTCCTTCTCTGTCTACAAACCATATTACCATTTCGTGTAAAACGCATCCTGTCCAGTTCCGACGAAGAGGAAGAATAAAAAAAGGGGGAATAGAAAATGAAAATATTCCATGGGATATTACTATGCATGCATACCTACAATATTGCACAGATAGGCAATCCAGCTAACTCGCCGATACACATACATTTGTACATACACGGAAGAAAATTGCTGCACGTCTGTCTATGTATACCCGGCTATAGTAGACATTCATTCCTTTCATTTTTTCATTTAATTCCAGAGAGCAGAGCAGACGCTTTTCTCTCTGCTTCCGTTTAAAAAGGACTTGGCGGCTGTGGTGCAATTGTGATGTAAGGAATTCGCTAGGGTGTACATATTTTAGATGTGGGTGCGTAAAAATGAAATAAAAATTAATCATTTTAATGATGAAACAAGAACTCCGTCACTTTTACCGTGTGTTATTGATTTTCAGAATGAAACTGACACGTGAGTTTCAAAAAGCGTTCCATCTACAGAAACATGGAATTTTAAAAAGTTTTCCACGTAAAACAGTATACCCTGGAATCTATATCCATGCATTTCCAAGAAGCTACTGCAAACCAGTGGAAATGATACGCACCAAGTTTTCTCGATGGAAAACGGTACATGCATTCAATAATGGTCTGAAAAAGGGAATCAGAGTGAGAAAGAGAAAAGGAATCTTATGTTCTTTTTCCTCAAATTCTTCCTCTCCACTGTAATATGCGTCTGCTGCTTCTACTCGTATTTGTGCACATATGCAACCTTTCCATTCTCTGGAATAAGCAGTAAAGCCTAAACTTCCAGTTTTCTACTTACTCTCTGAAAAGTCAGCAGTTGTGTGGAGAAATACCTAAGAGTAAAACTCTGTGAGATCAGAGAAGGAGCTCTCAAACATGGCTTTAATCTGGCTTGCATATACAGCACTTACACACACAGAGATCCTCTTCTCATGCAGACATCGTCGTCGTGCTGCTAATAGTGAAGAAAAAAGGGTTTCCCTGTTGCAACAAAAAACCGGAGGAGAGGATATTTTCTCTCTCTATCTATAATACTTCGTAATGCACCATGATAGCTAAGAGCTCTAGAGATACAGGATGTTTGTGTGTGCACTATCGCACACATACGCATACCCGGAATCAATGTTATATCTTTACCAAAAAAGCCAAGCCATGATATACAGTTTTTCATCAGGATCATCATCATAGTTATCATCCCCTTTTTCCCTTGTAGGATACCAGTAGTACTGCATATTGTAGAGAGAATCTCATGAACTTACAGGAAAAAACCGCTCTCTTCTCCCTTCACTCATTCAGCCGTGTAGTATTACAGTGGCCAAAGTCAACCAAGCAAACAGAGAAAAGAGTTCCAGGCTCCGCGTCTTCCTTTTTTTTCCAGCAAGGAAAAAGAGAACCAAAAAAGTTTAACAAAGTGTCTGTATGTATTTGAGCTGTATATTCATGCACTATTGTGTGTGTGTGCACACACTGTCGTCATCCTGCATTTTCTTGGAATCTATTTTATTTTTCAGTGGTAATATGCCATGTGTGTACAGTATGTGTACAAGTTTTCTGTATTTCCGTTCCTCATGTCATGTCTTCTATTTTTTTCGTTCTCTATTCACTTTTTTGTAGATGTATTGTATACTCAACAATGCTCTCATTATTGCCTTTTTTCCCTTCATATGGATAGATATGGAGAGAGTGAGTGTGTATGGACGCTTTGTTGTTGTGTCCTGGGACTTTACTGCTGCCTGAGTTAACTGTATGTAAGGGAAAATGCAGAGGTTTTTTCTTCTCTTATTCTTTATCATTATCATGGATTTGTATACATGGTGAGTAAAAGTTGCCTTCCGTGTGAGTTGATTTTTCTTCTCCTTTCGTCTTCTTCTGTATGCATCATGGAATATAGAATGGAATCATGCTTTTGGTGTGAATAGGGATAGCTTGTTGGATTCACAGTGAGTGGAGAAGGAGAGAAGACTTGTCTCTGAGGGGCTTGAAAATCTAATGGATCCTCTCTCTCTTTTTTAAACTTCCCTTCTCACCAACTCTCTGCTTCACTTTTGGAAATGTGCTTTTTTAAAAATATAGGGATACATTTATAGGTATACAGAGAGAGAGAGAGAGAGTCTACCTTTGTGGAAATGTTGAAAAAATGTTTTATAGGCAGTTGGCATTGCAACAGCCATTTCCTTGCTGCTGCATGTGTACAAAGAATAATAATAACAAAAATTGACTTTTTCCACGTCTTTCCAGAGAGTGCTTCCAGTATACTGGACTGTTGGCTATGTCTCCTTTTGGTTTCGTTGGAATTTTTTTAAGAGACAGCAGGGTCTGTAAGGACGTTCACTTGTCATGTCTTTCTCTCTCTCTATTTTTGTGGGTTCGACCAAAACGCATCCAGTTATATTTTTTTACTTTCCTTTTTTGCATTGAAATGCATTGCGTTTTTTCTTCTTTGGAAGCAGCTTTTTTTTGAATGACGAGCACAAGCGAGTGGGAAAATGCCACAAGGGAAATGAATCACTGTGAAAATGGGTAGTAGAGGTAGTCTGTAGAAATAACAGACAGGCTGATTATTGGATGCATTCACGGAATGAATAAATAAATAAATAAGTATCCTATAAACATAGGTACATATATACCATTGCTAAGTATATATGTAAACAATGTAGGTGGAAAAATAATTCAACCAAAAGAATACTGCCTCCAAAAAAAATTCATCCTTGTAGAGTTTTCCAGGAGGAAACACTTTCTCCACTTGACTCTCTCATTTTACTTTTCCCTCGTCTGGCATATCGTTTCAGAGTAGCGTAATAATCTATTTAGTAAAAAGGTTTCATGGCTCACTTTAACATTGCAGATTTTCCTTTTTTTGTGAATATTTTAGAGAAAGACTGACATTCTCCAAAAAATAACTGCATCATACCAACATATAAAATACATTTTCAAGAATAAAGTTGCATAACATTGACACTGACGTGAGTTTTGTGGACGAGAAGATAGTAAACTTCCATACATTTCCCTTTAGTGATAGTATTGACGAACTTTTCTCTTTCACAAATAGGTTTTTTCCTTGCGTGTGAGGCCTCAATCAGGCTAAAAGATTGAGAAATGAATGAAGAAAGCAACTCTATGTGTATTGCATAAAGATATGACAATCATTTCCATTATTATTGTAAATTAAAGAAGCCAGCCAGCAAAACAAGCAGATGGCTCTCCCAATCTTAAAGATTGATACATGGTCAACTTATACGCACACCGAAAGGTAAAAGAAACTACACACCTATTCCAAAAACACAATGAGAATGCACTACTCTGCTCACATTACACAGAAGAAGGTAAGATTTTTGCCTGCATTCTCGTCTCCCCCACCCCCACATAACAACAAACACAATCTCTTCCTGTAACAAAAACCAGCACACCGAAAAGGTATGGCAAAAGATTACGCAGACTTGAAAAAGGAAAATACCATGAGGATGTGTGTGCATCCTATCCATTCATCTATCTGGAGCATACACAATGCTGCTACTAGAACTCCATATATCGTTTACTTTTACACTGCTTACCTCCACACATGTCTCTCTCTCTCCCTTATTATGTTACAGCAATGAGCCATAAGCGATACGACTACGATACCGAGGATTTCTTAGAAAAACTGGTAAATAAATAGAGCACATGAGTATATAGGAGAAGGAGCATTAGTAAAGGTACTTCAAGAGAGTGAATAAAGGAGGGTCAGAAAGCAACGTTTTCTCCAGCAGGTTTGGCTGTGTGCACAAAGTTTGTAAGAAATTCTCCAGGATTTTGTTGGAAGCACATGATAAAATAAGAGGGTTTCCCAAAAGCAAGCAAGGAGAGATATGTATGTACACATGTGTGTCTCTCTGTCTGTGTGTAGTCATTTCATTTTTTTCCCGTTTGATAAGTATCTTCTTCCTTTTTGACAGACATGGATACTGCATACTGATGTGCACCTATGTATAAAATATATTATGAAAATTCTCCTTAGTTTTTGGCTACTGCAAAGTAATGCCTCTGGCGCCTCATCCAACTACCTGGCATGAGCGAAAAAAATGATATTAATTTTTGTATGAAAATATGCAATAATCATATGAAAAATGCATTAGAGAATTCAGAAGAGACATGCATCCTCTGCAAGCATGTCTGTTTCCATTGCGAAAAACTCTCGTCTTTTTTTGGATGTTGCATTTGCTTCTGAACAATAGCAGTGAAAACGGGAAAGGCTATTCCATTCTCTTCAAGGCTATAGTAGTGATGATACGGATATAATTCACTTGACTGAATTCCCTGCTCACGTCCATGTAATCCAACAATGCGCCTTTTTATAAACTTGGATGCAGACATGTAGAGAGAAAACAATATACAGAGAGTATAATTTTTATACAAACATTTCACTAAATTTTTTCTAAATAGCAAAGCTTTCAGTAGCATGGCTAAAAAAATGTGTTGTATTTTTTCGGAATCCTTTTTTTTAAAGCTGTCTTGTTGTTGCTCTGAAGGAAATGGTGGAAAGGAAGGTAGTGAAAATGCCTGATTATATGGGTGTATGTGCTCCTTAGTAGTTCCCTTGTTACTGTCTCTCTCTTCCAAATGGTTATGGGCATGTAGAAATTTTTCAAGGGAAGTGAACCAAAGGGTTTACATTTTTTCAACCGGGAAAGCGTATATACTTTAAAGACTTGAGTTATAACATTATGGGAAGGGAGGGTGTAAAATCCAATTTTTCGTTTTCTACAAAAATTGCAGCCAGCCACCTATCTCTATAGGTATATATTATTATACAGGTATATATATAGAAAGAGTATACATTTTCTACTCGTCGTATTGGTTATTATAGCAAAAAGCAATAAAAATATTGTCGACAGAGACTCGCGTGTTGTGCATAAAATGAAAATCTAACTGGAAACCTTTCTGTTTCTCCCCCTCCTCCCCCCATCGAAATAGAAAGGAAGACGCACGACAACGCGCATTAAACCAGACGAATAATAATAGCTGAGTTTTCTGTTGTCGGTGGTGGTGGGAATATGACGTCTCTACAAACGGGAACGTGAATAAGGGATAGACTGCCATACCATTTCCAGAACAAAAAAAAAACTTAAATGGAATGAGTCAACAAAATGTGCTCAAAATTATATACATACACGTTCAACTCATTTTATGGCAAAAAGGGAAAACTTAGGTAAGTAAAATACCAGACAAGTAAAGTAAGTTCCCTTTCATCGGACCGTACGCTCTGTCTCTCTCTCTAGCTGTTGTGCTACGCACGCATATGGCATATCCCACAAAAACAGAAAAAAGAATGTAATCATTGCCATTCCCCGTCTCTCCAACGACTACTCCTAACGGTATGGAATTCTCCGTGTGTACTCCAATATTTAAGGGAACTCTCTAGTTTTACTTCTTGTCTTCCTCTCTCTCCCTGCATATTTCCCAACTCACATTCACAATCTGGCTGATGATGATATTCAGCCAGCATTTTCTTCTCTCCCCTCTCGCTCTCCTCTCTTTGAAAATGTATACATCTCTTCTGTATATCCATTCATATAGTAATTTTTTATACATGTATACTTTCCGCTATTTATTTAGGTATACACATTCCGGTTAGATTTTTTCTAGGGAAGACGGGCAAACAGACATTTTATTACGGGCAGTCTAATAGCCAAGTTTTTTTTTTCAATGGACACATGCTATCTATCTCTCCATGTATATATGTATAAAGTAGTAAGAATATTTGTAAATGAAAAGAACAAAAGCATTCTCTCTGTTCATGAGTGAGAAAAGCTGGGGAAAAAATTGTATCATGCGTACTATGATGATGATAACGCACACTGAAAACATTAACAATTTCTCTATATCCAGAGAGAAGAGCTACTGAAGTTTTACTTTTTTTTTCTGCTTCCGCCATCTTATCCCGTCCAGAAATCTTTTGTTGTTTTCTCCGTATGCGTTTGTTGTGCAGCATATTATTCCTCACACACATTGAGAGAGCCTCTATTCACACAATGCATTGAAACTCTCTCCTCAATAATACATTGTATACCTCATGTCATGTCAGCAAGCATATTACCTATTGATACTATACACTTCCTCAGAAGAACGAACAACAACATAACAGCATATTTGTCCGGATTATTAGGAATGTATACATAATATATATAGATATCCAAGCAGAATGTGCATACACATATACCAGCATACCACATATATTTCTACTTCTCCAGAGTTTCCCTTTTCTCCAGAGCAGTCAAAACCAATTCCACTAGATTGGATACACGTTTTTAGCAGGAAAAACCTCTATAGTATCTTTCCCAACTTTGGAGCAATGCAGTGTGTGTGTGTGTGTGCAGAGCAACAACAGAAAAAGAGCACTAGTTCCACCATACTTTCAAAACTTTTGGTTCCCTTCACTTTCATGCATGCATATATCCAATCCAGCAAGTAAGGATGTTAGAAGGAAACTGATTCCCTTTTTTACAGATATATAAGCACACAATGTGTGTGTGAAGAGAAGAAAAAGAGCTACCCTTCTTTTGCTTTCAGAGTTGGTTAGGTATTCCCTGTGTGTATGTTTCATGATGATACAGACTAGAGCATGGATAAAAATGGGATATGGTATACATAACACATTGTTATACTGGAAATAAAAAAAGTTGGAGGAAATACTACCGCTGGAGAAACATTGTATGGTTGTTTCATGTAGAATGTATCCTTGATATAAAATGATGATCATGTTGTTGTAGATATTGCATTGCTGCTGCTGGAGAGAAAAAATAATAATAATAAAATGTGAGCTGGGGAAACCCTTTTTATTTCTTGCTATGCGCATAGATGTACACGCTGCCTGTTTTTCCTCGCTTTTTCATGCAGGTTTTGTGAGTGAGAATGTTACCCATTCACTAGAGCAGAGAGAGAGGAGACCAGTCTCATAGTGTTTTTCACATCACACATCTTCCTCTTGTCATTCTCGTCAACATGATCAGACCGACGACCGAATGGAAATAGAAGAGGATGAAAACAATAATAGGAAATACGTAATGAAGAGTTGGAGAGAGAAGGGGTATAAAAAATAATGCTGGGAGAGAGCTGGAGTGTAGTAGCCTTATTAATTCGTCTTTAATTAATTGTTATTAAAATAATTATCTACATCACCTCATTGTGCTTTTATTATTGTTGTTATAAGTTAATTCTATAATCTGGAAGTGCATTTAGTGGATACATGTGGCATGCTTTTGTGTTGCCACTGATTGGACAGAAAATTGACAGAGAAGATTTGCCGACTGAACATTTTCCACGTTTACTGTGTGTGTATCGAATGAAATGTCAAAGTTCTTCTGTTTGCAAAAAAAAGTGTTCCGTAAATTTTGCCTTGATTCATGAAGTGCTTATGCAAGTCAAGTGAGTAGATAGCTATGCAAAACAGGATTATCATCTGAAAAGGAGGATGATCTCGTGTAATAACAAGTCAATATTGAGAAATCCAAATAAAAATTGTAAGTTGGATTGTGCCTATAGACCCATCTCACTTTCTGAATATTTTATGTGTGCTCGTTTATTGACATTTGGATTTCTTATCTTGTCATGAGAAAAGCATTACTGCTGCCCACACACTTGTCAAGAAAGAAGGATATAATAAGCTGAACTCTTATGATTAATTCTTGGAAGCTTGCATGTAAACCTCGAAGGATAATGTATTGATGATGTGATGAGTGAACCAAGTGGACAGGGAACTGTCATCGACACATCATTTCAAAACGAAAACTAACAATTTGAGGACGACGTTTCAATTAAAAAAAGAAGATTCTTCTTCGCCAATTCAGCTTCCAGAAAGAAAATGTCAACGTGTCTTTGTCTACTTGCAATCCTCTTTCATCACATGTGTACTTCATGCGGATTTCATTCATTATGAAAATCTCGTGGGAGTCATAAAATTAACTATTGAGTAATCACATGAGCAATCTAAAAAAATATATATTATTATTATTAATAAAAAACAACAAGTCAGCTACTCTGTCAAAGTCGTTGTCCTCCTCATTATCAATTATTGTTATTGTTTGTGCTGCATTTTGAAAGAAAGACTGACCACAAAGACGCTACATTAAAGATATCCCATTATCTCATCAAATTGTACTCTTCTTCTTTCCCACCTGTTATATAATACCTACATGCACAATGGTCAGAACGTGAGCATCAATTTACAAAGAATGAAATAAAAGCATAGTGCTATCTGATTATTATCATCGCTATCAAAAAAAAGATACCATTTCATCTGCCATTCTACAATTTTTGCTTAAACGGACTACCAAAAAAATACATCTTGTTCATAATCACTGTGCTCATCTCATCATCTTTAATATTATTATTGTTATCATCATGACATCCTCTGGTTCGTGTTCATCTCATTGACATGATAACTGGTCATACGACTATAGTCAGAAACCAAACTGGATACATGCAACAATATATTTAGCAGTGATATTGAAAAATTAGTTTTTTGCAACGCGTAACAATAATAATAATAAAGTTTTAAACAATGCACATTGTTTCATAGTGCAAAGCTCTTACTTCAATTCTCCATACAAGCCTTATAAAAAACTATAAAATTAATATAAAAATTCAGCAATGAGAAGAAGACGAGCAAAAAAGAGTTTACAAAATGGAGAAAAAGAGAAGGCAAGAAAATAACCAAGAAAACCAAACCACAACAGGAGCACTAGCATCTCTCCATTTTTTTTATCTAACTGTTGCTAATAAACTGTAATATAATCTATTGTTTTTACAATCTTCCTCATCATAAAGATGACCATCTCTTCATCTAAAGACCTTTGAAGACCGGGAACAATCTTCTTTTTTATGCATAATCTTATTTTGATGCAGACACACAGCAACCATCATCCGCATCGTTGTTTCATCTTGTCATAATAATCGCAGCAGAGAAAAAAGCCTCAACTCTTTTTTTCACCCATGCACATGTAAAAACCGCTCACGCTTTCCTAACTCGGTCTGCCGCTATATGAAAAACTTTGCAAATTCCCATTTCTGCCAGCAACGAAAAAAAACACAACTGGTTATACTAGCGCCACATAGTACAATATACTTTTTGCAGAGCATTAGCAAAACAGCAGGGTAAAAAAACGCTGCTGCTGCCGCTTCGCTCTTCACTACGCTTCTACCATCATCAACATTACTATCATCATCCTTTTGGCAAGTGTTGTTAGTGTCGTTTCTGTGTTCAACCAAGAGACTACCAAAAAACGCTGCTTCTGCCGCATACACTTTTTCTCGAGCTGTTTTCAAACACGGCGTGTGTAAGAGAGAGAGAGAGCGCGTGTATGTGTACATGTGTCTTTTTCTGTTCTGATGACAAGTGTGATTAAAAATGAACGGCTAATCAACATTTATATATTTTAAGAAAAGTGGAGATTTACTGTCTTGGAGAAGTGGTGAACTGTTTGTATGTGCGTGTAATTGATGATTAACCAAATATTTCGGTTTCCATGCATTTCGTCTCTATCCGGCCTTCATGGCTAATTTAATAATAGGTTTGTGGTAATCACAGGAAAACTCTCTGGTGACAGATGTGTGCATCAACGGTTGGTTAAAAATATCTGTGTGTGTTTGGTCTCTCTGTAATTTGACAGATGAGAGAGGAGAGAATGCACATGTGACATGTGACATCGACTCTTTTCATGTGCAAGTCGACCAAAAAGAAATCAGTGGAATGAAATAAAAACTGGTAAATTCGTAGAGAAAGGAGTGATTGAAGAAAATATAATTATTAATCTAATTAGAGTCCATTGTTCTCAAAGGAGACTACAACTGTTACCGTTTCTATATATAAATGTGACCTCTTTTTTCTTCAATGAAAAAAATAAACTTGTAGAGAAAGACATAGAAGAAGAGAGTGAATGCATGCAAATCAAAAATAAACGCAACAATTCATCATCCGTCAAAAGGCTTCATATAAGCCATCTGCATCGTATATCCCCATGGAAAGTGAATGACAGACAGTTCCTTTGCAAAAACATTATCTGTACATGTTCCACTGCTGGATTGGATGTCTAGAGTATTTTTTTCCTGCTTTGTGAACAAAGTTGACAGAAAGCTAAAAAGAAGCTGGACAAGTCATGTTCCTGTGGTGTTTTTGATGTCCTCCGCTTTCATCTGATATGAAGGATGATGGCATGTGTTTACTGAGTCAGAAATGAGACTATTGTTTCTAATCGCATTAAATCCGATTACTGTCCATTTCACTGCTGAACTTGCCATGGTGGTCTGTTGAATTGTAGAAGAGTAAAATAAAATGTGATGATATAATTATTACGTTTACCACATCACACAGACAGAGGAATGTTGAAAAAGTGGATTTTATTTCTTTGAAGCTGTGCATTTAACCGATTATGTTATTTGCGCATTGCGCAGATCTAAACATTTAAACAACAAAACTTTAACTTGTTTTAAATCACATCAAGGTTGTAATCAAACAATTGCGGATTTAGAAGGAAGAGGCAATTAAAAACTACCTTAAAATTTTTTTTCTGTCTATGACTGACTGAATGTGTCATTGATCTGTTTTAATTGGAGTAAGAAACAACAACTACCTATGTGGATTGTGTGGTTTCATTAACAATAGATTTCTTTAAGCTATTGAAACAAAGTTCTCTCTTGTATTTTTTGGGAGCACACAGGTGGGGTCTTCGAATGTCATGCCCCAGAATTTATTGCAGAATTTAGAGGCAAGATATATATATTTAGAAATTAGTAAGAAAACTGATTCACTAATCAAAACTGTTACCACGAGGCCAAAAACTCTGTTCAAGGAAACTGCCACAAAACCAACCACCCGTGTGTTTCAATTTCGATCAGAAAATCGAATAATTCTTTTTATGACAGGTGTTTCTTTGGGATTCCTTTGAGGAAATAAGTGCAAAGGTATAAAGTGTTTACCTAATTAAATATATTTAGAATGCTGTAGAATTCTCTTAAATCAAGGTCGTCACACAAAGGAACTACAGCCCACACATTAACTTTTTCATAATCGTCAAAGTGAGAGTTAAAAAATATAAACTGAATGATACCCAAACCCAATCCAAATCCCAGAGTATAAAAAAATTCACCAACTAGAAGGATCAAAGTCAAGTCATCATTGTCAACTAAAAAATATATAAAAAAAATAAATAGATTTTTTTCTTCATTTTTCTCCCAAGGGCCAATACCAAGCAGTGTGTGAGTAATTGTCAGTGCATCAAAGAAAAAAAATTGTAAGTGGTAAAGGATCAATATCTTCTATGTATCTCCTGTTTTTTTAAACAAACAAGTGATACAAATAATCTACAAATATCAAGTGAAGAGCACACTGTTGGATGCCCAATTTATAATTAAAATGACATGCCATGTTCATGCCAGTAACGACAAGGAGGAATAACAAAAGGTACGTGTTCGCTTTTATTCAGTCATTGTCAATGTTTCATGGATTTTTTTTGTAGCAACACCTATTTCTCTTCTTTGGTGAACTACATTAACGACATCGAGCATATAGCGAAGAAAAACTCATTTACAATTTTTGTTTGTATCATGATCACCGCACATTAATAAATAAAAAATGCGTGTCAATATGGTCTAGCATGAAATGCATCGAACACTACTCCATTTTTTTCGAGAGCGACAGTACACATGGTCTTTTCCTTTCTATATATGCTTGTTATGGAATAAGAAGAAACAAAAACCTTGTTTTTGACGTTTTTCCTATTAGCAGTGTTGAGGTGTATGAGCCATGAAGAAGGAGCAAGGTAAAAAAAAAATATAAGGAGACATGCCCATATTTGTTTATAAATAATTGTGCGAATGATGGTGTTGGTGGTGGTGATGATGAGGGCGATATGAACAAGAGGTGCGTGTGCCGATACTGCCGATGCACCTATACCTCATTAATTTCCTATTTGTAAAAAGATTAGTGCAAATTAGTTGACAAAATGTCTGCAGAGCATTTACACGATTGCCGCCGTGAAATAAATTCAAGTCTGAATTTTTATGCGGATTTCATGACTGCATTTTCCCTTTTATATTTTTCAGACATAATATGTCTGACCTCATATTGCAGAAGACTCGGGTTAGATTTGATCGATATTCCAAAAAGCGCACTGTTTTGTCTTCTGATCACCCATGTATTTTTATGTAAATATGCATGTGCATATAAAACCTCCATTTTTGCAACAGAATTCCGAAATTGTGAAAATAGTTATAGGAGACATGTGCACCACATTGTTCACCAACGTGTCTGCTCCGATCTACACAAATAATATGAGACGGTGGCGGTGTTGATGAAACGTGAAAACATCAAAAGATATTAGGGCGAGAAGCAAAGCTGATAATAATGTTGGTGGTTGTGTTTCCTGCAATAATTTGAGAAGATAGGCAGGTAACTCTGTATGCCAGAAATTGGTTTCCTATTTGACGTTATTTTAACAAAAGGTTAAAGTGAGTGAAACGACAAGGTATTACATCTACTAGACACAACACTTGAGAAGTTTATAGAACGGTGTGCCATAGCCATAATCATAATAACGTATTTATGTAAACTCCATATAAACTAGATGTTTAAAAAAATATAGAGAGAAAACTATCAGAGCGTTCTGTTCACCAAAGACAAAGTTTTCCCGTGAACTTTTTGCATCCACATTGCAAATGATGATGACTCGACTAAAACAAGTTGACATGAACTTTTTTTTCGTTTCTGTCGACTCGCATAGTAATGTTGTCACACAGCAAACAAAACACAAGGTGAACCCTCAGATTTAATGAGGTGTGCAGAGCAGAGATTCTATATTGATGATGATGACAAAATAACGAAAAGGAAGGTGTATATATTTTTTTTCAGCCCTATTTTGTCAGTCTCATTTAAAACGCCTGCCATTCCAATGTTTAAACTACGATAATAATGATGATGAACCATGACTTTGGTGTGTACGGCGTAGCCCAATGAGCTGGGAATAAAGCCACAGATGGATAGTAATGATTCCAAATGCTTGTGTGATCCACGCTAACACATTTAAAGTCATTTTCAAATCCTAAAAAGGGAAACAATCGCATGGTATTTACCCTTTTTTTATCCGTCAAATCCACTACCTTCCTGTTTTAAATGTGTACGCATTTTATAATGTATCATTACACAATCTATTTTTTTCGTTTAGTCATAATCTCTCCTCCATAATTATGAGTGAATATATAAATATAGGTATGTATCCATGCAGTATTTCTAAAGCTCTTATCATTATTTTTAGGCACTACTTTCAAGTTTCATGATGAAATTCAGCAGTAACGATGATTCAAAGGGGATGCTTGCTTTTTTTATAGATAGTCATTGCAGCAGAGCTAGTACACACCTCATGATGACTTGACAACCATTAAGTTTGTGTATCTCGTTTGTTCCTCGCACTAAACTCGCATCAATTTTCTCAAAATAATGTACATACCTACGTGGTATGCGTGTACACATCGTGCATTTTATAAATAACCGATTGGCAATGACGATGTGATATAATCAATGTGTCTATGTAATAATAATAGCCAATAGAAGTGTATGTACTTGCATTATATTATTATCTGGCTGCACAGCAAATAGTGAAACAGCCACATAAAGAAATTGCTCATCTCACTCAACAATATAGCAACAATTTTTTTATAGCTTGATAGCAAACAAGAGGAAAAAAATAAATGGTCATGCAGTGTAACTTACGTAACCAGATGAAGAAGAAGCATCTCATTCCGCAAGGGAAATAATCATGTGTCTTTCAATCGTGGTGATTATCTTGTTAGTCTTTTTTTAACGAAAAGTAAAGCAAAAGGATGATGGTGATAGATAACAATGCATTGTAGCAAAAAAAAGATGTTCGTTTTTTTTCTCTTCACGGAATGATAATAATATGGAATGATTGAATGAATTCTGTTTCCTTGCGTGATCCTCTTTGTAGAAAAAGAAGTTGTTGTAGATTTTTTTAGTATTATCTAATCGGAATGAAATCAAAAGTTTGTTTTTTATTCTCATCTTCTCTTCTTTCAAAGTCAGTTGGCAAAACGGTTTTAATCACGAAGATGCTGTTGATGGATCAGTTTGTTGTTTGCGTACTGCTTCATTTAGAAGAACAAGAGATATATTTTTTACTGTTTAAATAGAGACGAATAGAGAGAGAAAAAAATTTAGATATGAAAAGGAATCGTGGTTGGATAGTTCGTGAGCAAGCATAAAAATGATGTGATGTCACTGCTTCTGCAATTATAATAGCAAGTCACACAGATTTTTTTTGGCGATGGGATGTCGATTGACAAAACTGAAGTTTTAGGTTTTCGTATGGCGTGCTGTGCAAAATGAAAGTTGTGTTTTGATGATGAGTAAATATAAATACGCTTTCAAAATCATTATTTAATTAGCCCAATAGATAAAAAAATGAAGTAAATAAAATAATGGAGTTTTTTTTAAATCAGCGAAGAAGATGAGAAACGGTAGTTGTCGTGGAGCGAGAGTGATTTACTCGCTGGGCTTCTGCCGTTACGCCACTGTGTCTTCAATCTCATCACGACTAACTATTCTACTATCTGCGTGGCTAATGAATGCATTATAATTTATAATTATAGTATCGATGCAACTGATAAACATTTGTCGAGGTAGACGAGAGAGATTGCAATTTTTTATTCAATGAAAGTTACCTAACTACCTGAAAGTTAGTAGCCTGGCAACTGTCAAAAGAGTTTGAACACTAATTTTAATACCGTAAATGCCGTGCTTCCTTTAAGAATAAAAGTATAGCCAAATTTGTATTGATTGTGGTACAGGAAATTACTCTACTCCTTTCGGTCAGTTTTACTGCTGTTCTGACAGTGTGTATCGTTATCAGTATGAAAAATTCTCAGTCAGCATTCAGCATCCAAGAATTAAACGGCATTTCTTCATCAAAATTCGGTACGCTTCTCTATGCACAGCGATAAGAAATTATGGTGAAGAGAATGAGTGCTAAAAAATAACATGCATAAAAAGTACACCTCCTGCCTTGCGCCTCTATATTGCAAAAAAACGGTGCAATCAACAACAATAATTTGATATGCTACACTTTCCTGTCAAAACTTATAAAATTGCAAGAGCAAATCTCAATATTTTTCATTTTTTTAAAGGATGTCCATTTCACACACAGTCAGCCAACTGAGCCAAGTATCAGAAAATTAGGGGTTTTATCGATGACGCTTTTTGACGCTGTGTTGAAATTTTGATTTGCCACTTTCAAGACTACCTGTATGACTGCCTAATCTCAACTCAAGAACTATTCAATCTTTTATGTAGTTCTTTTGCTTTATTGACTTGACTTGTTACTCAAAGAATGATATGGAATGCGCTCGAAATCTCTCTATCTGTCTCACTGTTTATGCAACAAATAGTAAACTATAAAAACATTTTTTTATTCTCAAACAACGAACAAAACTATTGAACAAGATGAATTGTAATGGAATTGGAAAATAGCGAAGAAGCAAAAAAAATGTTGCAACAGCTGAACCCTTTCAGCTCTCTACATTTTAGCTTTTTTTTTGCTTTGCTCCTTGTTATGAGAACAATGTAGCCTTTTAACCCGATACGAGAAAAAGCATTAAGAAAAAAATGGATTGTAACGAAAATCTATAAAAAGGTTACAATACTAAAAAGATAAGTAAAACGACAAACAAGCAAAAGAGAAGAAGAGCGCGGCACACTTAGCAAAATTCCTAAATCGAATCAACCAAGAAAAAAACAAGCGACTCTGTCTGATAATGCATTTTGCACCGTCTTTGCGAATAATTTATGAATCTATTGTTACGGATGACTTGCAGATTACATTGGATATATAGAGACTTTTGGAGACATTCATATAG